>VXBL01000475.1:132307-192225 GCA_013400195.1 Aramus guarauna | reverse complement strand
TTTTTTTTTTTTTTTTTTTTTTTTTTTTTTTTTTTTTTTTTTTTTTTTTTTTTTTTGGTGTTGTTGAAATCTTAAACCCATATAGAAGTTTTCACTAATGTGGGGGTTGACATACTCTAAGAAGCCCTGTCAATTTGGGGGATATTTTATTAATCTTTTTTTTCAGCTGTGATAACACTCAACAAACAAGATGAGCAGCCCCAGAGATAATTTTTACAGTGATAAATGCAGCTATGGATAGGACTTAACACCAAGGTCAGGAAAATTCACACAATCTGTTTGAGAACATAATGTTGTAAAACTGAATTCATAAATAGACTTTGAGGAAAAAAAGTGAACAGAGATGAATAGTGAGAAGTGCATGCTCATTTGGCACTAAACATCTATTCAATATTGACCCCTAACCAGGAAAAACCTTCTCAAGACATGAGTCTCCACCAAATTGTTCCATTTGGGACTTAGTGTCTGTCCTTTCCCTAAGCTAGCAGTAATTCTCTAGCTACATGGATCCCTAAAAATTGCTTTTAAAGCTGGTCAGTAAAGGTTCATCTATAGCTTTGCTTCTCTTCAGAAGGCAAAATCTAAATGCTGATGCACTAAAAGCCCCTGATCAGCTCACGGAAACAGGGAACAGGAAGGGGCCATGGGTAGAGAGCCAACAAGGATCATTCCCTCTAAGCCAGGGTGAAGAACTGTGAAGCAGAAGGTTTGGATAGACAGTAACCAATGTATCCTTGAACAATATACCAATGACTGTGTGAGTGAGCATCAGATCATCAAAACACCTATTCTCTCATATTTAGTTTTTTAATGGATCATTAATGTAATTAATTATATGCCACTTTCCCAGCAAAAAGCTTTACCTAGGGAGAACAGATGAGGAGAGTCCTTCACCACAAACTTTATTCAGTATTTTTAAAAAGATCACATTAACTCCAATACAGTCATATTTCTGGGATAAGAAAGGCCTGATTTTCAAGAAAGATGTAATTTAAATACACATATTGAAATTCATGCTGGTTTAGAGCATGCAGGTTGCCACACATCACAAAGGAGGCAGCTCCTACTGCCTCCTACTTGAATTGGCTAACTACTATTGCAACACCTGACAAATGGGTGTCTAACACAGGCAGAATGATTAACAAAGCCTAGATTAGGATTCATTAAAAAGATATTTTGATAATAAATGCATTTCCATTAATTCAGCCCAATCCCTTTACTCCCATGCATCCCACAAGACTTTAATAAAGAACTGTATGCCTCTCAAGAAAGTACCTAGGCAAGGTGCTCACCTTCCACCACAGACTGCATAGGGATCAACATATACACATGTATTTTGAAAGTTCCGAATACTAAATGGGTAGGAGCCCAAACCCAGCAGGGGAAAGCAATGAGCACTTGGGTGATTCTGAATAGGTCCCTGTCTGCTGTAACTCACTAAGTCATGCTTTCTTTGCAAGACACAAAATAAGTAGAGAGCACAAAGATGCTTCAGGCTGTTCTAATGGTTTAATACAACACATCAAGATTTCATAACATAAGATTTCATAACATAACATATAAGAAGAGACAAAGACAAATCTAATATATATTGAAGCTGGTGTCTGAAATCCAGAGTGTATGAGAGTTAAAAGTAAAAACCTTTAGTCTTCATTGGAGCAGAATTTCACTTGGGATGGAATCCATTCCTTGACTTGACTAGACAATGAAGAGTGCACTCACAGCTGGTCATCAGCCTCACTTCTGTGCGCTGCAGCCTTGTGTAGCTGGATGCTGGTACACATACTGTTCATGGTATAAAATATAGTGGAGACATCTATACCTACAACACGGTACAGATACACTAGAGCAAAGTCAGCGGGGAAACCACATGCTGCAATTTCTACTAACAGCCATGGGAAACAGTACATTTCAAGGAAGCGCTAAAAACAGGCTGTGAAGTTAGGAAAAATAAGCAGCAGCATTTTGAGTATATTGAGATCTGCAGTCCTCACTTTCAAGGAGCGTCCTACTACTCACCTGCTTTATTTCATTCGTGTTATGTGGACAACAGGTTAATCCACCGTATTGCTTTTCCACCTTCTTCACTGTTACTGCCAAATCAATTTGTGTCAGCAAGGTTTGTTTCACTCGCATGCCTCCAGGTGCTTACTTAAACTTGGGACTTGTGCTTTTTGTTGTTATTGTTGTTTTTGCCCTGAGCAAGTTATTTTGGCTGCTGAAGCAATGCATTGCTATACAGAGAGTGCTAAAACCCAGAATGCAGATAAAGGAAGAGGTATGCTGCATACTGAAATTCAAGCTTTTACAGCAAGTTTTACTGTTCATGCTTCTTGTTTTCAGGCAGGGTGAGAGGGGAGGAGGGAAATTAAATTCAAGCATACAAATCCTACAGGATCAAATCATGCCACCTTTATTCTTCTGGAGTAGGTCTGATCAAGTACACAGAGTTCACCGAGGAGAGTTAGGTTGTGCCTTTAGGCACAGCCCCGAGGAAAGAGTGCAAACAAGGGATCCAAAGGCTAAGAACTGCTCTGAGAAGGTTAATTATTTTTCTCACTTCCTCACATATTTCCTTCATTATTTTTATTTTGGAATTACAGGGGATAGAAAACAACAGGCATATACCTCCACTGAAGAAAGTGGATAAGCTGGAGTTGGAGGAAATCAAGTGCTGATTTTTAATTCTGGTGTGGTGGATTGACCTTCTCTGGCTGCCAGACACCCACCCACCCCCTCACTCCCCTCCTCAACAGGACAGCAGGAGATAATAGGATCACTTCTCAGCCTTCTGGCTAAGATCAAGTATAGGATGGAAAAGTTCATGGGTCAAGAAAAAGACAGGGAGATTGCTTACCAGTTACTGTCATGGGCAAAACAGGGTCAAACTGCAGAAGATTAAATTAATTTTTTGCCAGTTAAAAATAGAGTTGGATGTTGAGGGGAAAAAAAAAAAAAAAAGACAAAACTAAAATCATCTTCCCATCATCCCCACTTCTTGTCAGGCTGATCTTCACTCACAAATCTTCTACCCCTCTACCCCTAAGTGGCACAAGGGCCATAGGCAAAGTCATTTCATGATGCTTCACCTCTGCTGCTCCTTCCTCCTCACATTGTTCCCTTGCTCCAGCATGGGGTCCCTCCCACAGGATATGGTCCCTCATTAACTTCTCCAACATGAGTTCTTTCCATGGACTGCAGTTTGTCATGAACTGCTCCAGCGTGGGTCACAGTTCACAAGGTGCAGTGTCCTTCAGGAATCGATTGCTCCAGTATGGGTCCCCCATGGGTCACACTTCCTGCCAGAAAACCTGCTCCTGTGTGGGCTCTACCCCATGGGTTTCAGCTTCCTTCAGGGCATATCCACCTGTTCCAGCATTGGATCGTCCACAGGCTGCAGTGTGGGTACCTGCTCCACTGTGGTTCTCCAGTGGGGTGCACAGGAACAACCTGCTACCCCATGGTCTTCTCCACAGGCTGAAGGGGAATCTCTGCTCTGGTGCCTGCAGCACCTCCTCCTTTTCCTCTTCATTGACTTTGGTTTCTGCAGGGCTGTTTCACATTTTTTTCTCACTCCTTTGTCTCATTGCTCTTGCACTATGTATTCTACCCTTTCTTCAATATGTTATCACAGATGTGCCACCAGCTTGGCTGATGGTCTTAGCTTTGGGCAGTGGTGGGTCCATCTTGGAGCTGGCTGAAACTAGCTATGTCTGATATGGGGACAGCCCATGGTGTCTTCCCATAGAAGCCACTTCTGCAGTCCCCTCCCACTACCAAAATCTTGCCATGTAAACCCAATACATCTGGTTAAACAAAATGACTTGGATATGTGAAGTATATTGAAAAGAAAAGAAGTCTATCTGCTTCTAAATGAGAGAAGGGAGTGACAGCAGGAACAAAGACCTAGTGACCTGTGATGGATCCATTTTGGCTTGCAAATATAGTTTAGTACTGAGTCAGATCTGTCACTGCACATGTTAAATAGTGCAAGAAGCGAACTGAATCCAACTTGCTCTAGCCTTGCACTCATGAAAGCAGCTGTACCGAGAGAGTGAATGGCCCCAGTATGCATTTGGCCTGGCCAGCTAGCAGTCTGCCAATCAATTCCTGCCTACAGCTGGGGAGTTAGCCTGAGCCAAGACCCATTCCCAACGGACAGTTTAATTGGAAAGAATTTTGGAGGGAAAGAATGTTTAAAAGTATAAATAAACCTTGCCGTGTCAGTTTGGATCAGTTCCAGAGTTTGGTGGGTTGACCTTGGCTGGAGGACAGGTACCCACCAGAGATGCTCTATCACTCCCCCTCCTTCACTAGACAGGGGAGAAAAGGTATAACAAAATGTTTGTGGGTCGAGATAAGGACAGGGAGAGATCACTCACTTATTATCTTCATGGGCAAAACAGACCGAATGTAGAAAAAAATTCATCTAATTTATTACCAAGCAAAACAGAGTAGAGGAATTAGAAGTAAAACCAAATCTTAAAACACCTTCCCCCACCCCTCCCATCTTCCCGGGCTCAACTTCACTCCCGGCTTCAAACCTCCTCCCCCACAGTGGCACAGGGGGACGGGGAATGGGGGTTACGGTCAGTTGATCACATGTTGTTTCTGCTGCTCCCTCTTCCTCAGGGGGAGGACTCCTCACATGCTTCCCCTGCTCCAGCATGGGGTCCCTCTCACGGGAGACAGTCCTCCATGAACTTCTCCAACGTGAGTCCTTCCCATAGGCTACAGTCCTTCACAAACTGCTCCAGCGTGGGTCTCTCCCATGGGGTGCAGTCCTTCAGGAGCAGACTGCTCCAGCATGGGTCCCCCACGGAGTCACAAGTCCTGCCAGCAAACCTGCTCTGATGTGGGCTTCTCCCTCCATGGCTCCACAGGTCCTGCCAGGAGCTTGCTCCAGTGTGGGCTTCCCATGGGACCACAGCCTCCTTCAGGTGCCTCCACCTGCTACAGTGTGGGGTCCTCCATGGGCTGCAGGTGGAATCTCTACACCCCCTCATCCTTCCTCGATGGGCTGCAGGGGGACAGCCTGCTTCACCATGGTCTTCACCATGGGCTGCAGGGGGATCTCTGCTCTGGTGCCTGGAGCACCTCCTCCTTCTGCACTGACCTGGGTGTCTGCAGAGTTTCTTACATCTTCTCACTCCTCTCTCTGGCTGCGAAGCACCCTCTAAGTTGTTTTTTTTTCGTTCTGAAATATGTTATCACCAAGGTGCTGATGCACTCGGCCTTGGCCAGCAGCGGGTCTGTCTTGGAGCCAGCTGCCATTGGCTGTATCAGACACAGGGGAAGCTTCTAGCAGCTTCTTGCAGAAGCCACCCCTGTAGTCATGTTGTCATCACCATCCCCCTAGTAAGAATGCATGAAAGAGGATAAAGAATGAGCACATCTCTTGGCTGGTGGGCCATTCACATGCATTTCATCAACTAAGATACCATACTTCATCCACTACTTTTTTCCTCCTTCTACAAAGAACTAGGAATGTAGAAACGTGTGCTTCCTACATTCAACTTACTCACAAAGATTGCTTGAGGAATCAAGGCTTTTCATTTGTTATATATCCCTGGCTGCTCTCAAAGATGTGTTGGAAAGCCAGAGCTGAGACTGGATGCTTGTGTCATATGTCATCCCACTTAGCACTACTGGCATCGGTGTAACTAGAAGACTCAGCTGAGACCCTTGTACAACTCAAGGTTTGGGACCCATCTTCCCCACGTACAGCTCGTAGAGAAATGACACACTTGGGACTGTCAAGAAGTAACAGCGCTGACTAAGAAACATCTCTGAGGTTGGACAGCTGAAAGTAGGTGACCTGAGACTAGAATAATCAGCATTTTTTTCTACAGGACCAGGTGTGCTTAACATACCTGAAATGTGCACACCAGCTCAATCCAAGAAAGATCCGTTTGCAGCCTTGACATTACATTATTTAACACTTTTTGGACAGCAGTAAATTAATTCTGCAGTAGAGTTTGCTCTTGCCAGGATTTATGGGAATCCATGCTTAATTACTGCAGTACCAGCAGTCCTCCAGGTCACATCCCACAGTCCTGCTTCCTACCTGAACAGACCCACATTGTTATTAATGGCTGTGTATGCACAAATAGAAGGACCAGGGACCACACTCTGATGTGTAAGCCAACTGTTTTAGCACACCTTTCACCAAAACATATAAACCTCCTTACATTCCCAGCACAGAAACCCAGAATCCAAACTGACTGTTGAAGTGGACCACAGCCCATGCTAACCACTGAGCTGTGCCTGAGCGCTGCTTGAGCGAGCTGACCCTCACCAAAACCATGCCAGGCGAAGAGGCCACGTGGATGTCATGCAAACCTGGTGCCCTGGCAATGTTACTATATTAATGTAGATGTAGCTTTTTAATGTAGATGTAGCTTTTTAATGCTTTTTTGCTCCAGAGACATTTGGCGACACATTGACTCTATTCACATATTGGTTATCCATCCTTTCATGTGAAAGTATACATATATATATATATGCACACACATACTTTAATGTATATGGTTTAACCTCCTTCCCTCAGGTTATTGAATTCTTAAGAAGACAGAACATGTTTCCTTTATTACAAGGTGCATATAAGTGATAACTATAGCTGTAAGAAGAGCACACCACTTCTCAATGCCACCACTTTCTTCATGCCAGTAGCTGCTTCCCATTGTACTTACACTTCATACCACCAGCTGATTGTTAATGTCATTTTCAAGTTCCATGAATAATCCAGAAAGAATTCTCAGAATTTATATGGTTCATCTTATATTACCTCTAGATGTTGGAAACATCCTAAATATACCACTTAGTGGAGAATGGTTCATCTGTGGGTTTTTGTAAACACTACAATCAAACAAAACTATCTGTGTAGATAATGACAGTGGTGTAGTGGACAGTAAACCAGTACACCCATTTATAATTTGGGCAGTATTGAGTTTATTCATGCATAACTTACACCAGATGAGAAATTAATCACACTCCAAAATGTTTATTGACTTTTTCTTAAAATTACTGTACAGCACTTTGCAAAGAAAACACCAAGATTTCTAATAAAGCAGGGTGGGCATTTTTCAGTTTGCTGCAATAACACGAAGGACAAAATTATGTAGAAGGCTTGCATCACATGCCTTTAGGAGAAGGATACAGCACATGCCAGGCAGCCCCCTTTCCCGACGGGCTGCATTCGCACTCCTCTGTACGCATGGCCCTGCTAAGTACCAGACCCCAGCCGCAGCATTGCTGAGTAGTGTCTCTCCCATTTCAAGACCCTACACATCAGAAGCAAATGAGAAGTAGACTGCAGCTCTGTATAACTCATGAACCACTGAGAAACACTGTGGCCTGTGCAACAAAGCTGTGGAGAATATCAGTGAATGTGCGGTGAATGTCAGCGGTACAAAAGATAGGAGCTGATCTGACTGAAGTGGAGTGATCTGGTAAAGAATGCAGGAAGGGTGGAAGATCTGCATACATACCCCAAAACTACACTGATACAGGCAGCACTCGCAGTGTGGACCATCATCCATTACCCGTAAGCAAAAAAAAAAATATTAGTATCATGCTGGAAGGAAACTACTTACCAATAACCATGATTTCCAAGGAAGTCTTTCTGAATTACAGTCCTTACATGATTTATATAGACCTAAGATGTTCCCTTCTGGTCAGAAAATTACGATTAGTTTTAAAATTATTTTTTAGCTTGCAAGTTTTTTTAATCATCTTCGTTTCAGAGAGATCTGTGCCCCTTAGATGGCACATTTTATGATACATCCAAGGATCTTCTAAAAAAACCCATTTTCTCAGTATACTTAAATATGCTAAATATTAATCAGATCCTCAATCTCAAGAAATGTACTTGAGTATTTTAATCCTGGAAGGATCTCCTAATTCTTACTGAGGCAGAAGATTTTACTTCCAAGTAGATTTAAGTAGCACATTGCTGTCCTGTGTTCTGCTCCTCTGCCTTTGATTTAAATCTTCAGTGGAAAGCAAATAAAAGAAACAGAACCCTAATTAAAGAAATTTGTCTCCTAATACGGTCATTTGCTGCTCTAATTAAAAAAATAAGGTTTTATTAAGTAAGGGCAAATGATTTAAGGCAGCAGTCCCTTTTTATCACAGTACAAAGCTGCAATTGCTTAGATAACTCTTGACCGCTCTACAAAATTGCACTTCTGGTAAAGATGCAAGAATTGAAGGCTGACATTTTTAAACCCAAATCATTAGATGCTTTCTTTACAAGCATTTTACTTGACTGCTTTTAATTCCGCAAAGTTGATATATGATAGTGAAGTCCAGCACACAATAAATTTCACCCTGAGTGGACAGAGGTGCTGTCAAGTCTTATCATCTTTAGAATGAAGGCAGAAGACCCTGGCACAATTCACTTCTAATTAAATTTTACTCTCCATTGAACACTCTGCTGAAGTTCACGGCTGCTGGCAGCAGAGGAGAGCCTAAGGCTGTGGTGCTATGCCTGATACATCTAGTGGCCCTTCCACATTTCTGTAAACATCCTCGTGTCTTATCACCTCATCAAAGCTCCAAGCTTCATTCTTAACACCCTAAGGATAAAACAGGCATGTTGTATATTGCTTCTGGATCTAGCTAAATGGTGAGTGCAGAGTGAACCTTTCTGAATCCAAGACTTATTTGCTTTAAATTATGGATGATGACAGAAACCTCGAGGACAAGTATATAATATTAAATATTTACACAGCTCCCCCAGCTGCTATAAATAGATGTTTAAAAACTCTATTTTGTTCTACTTTTGAAAACTAAGAAAATATACATCCTGTTGAAAGAAGGCAATAAAACTGTAAACATACTGTTTTTAACAAAAAAAATGTTAGTTATAATACAAATAGTAATTTATGCAGATTATGACAGAATCACTTCTTCATACATGGAAGGAGGGGGAAAATAAACATTTACAAATCCTTCTCAATCAACTGCTTCCTTAACCTTCTCTTTCGCTCTGATGTCTGTGGTTGTGACGTTAAAGCGTTCTTAATATTCTCACCATTACACTAAGTTGCCACTGTCTCATGTGCACCTGTTTTAACTTCATATTTAGGCTGTACTTTCTTCATGACAGGAAAAGTTGAAGTTACAAATTTTATGCAGCACCTTGCACAATGTGACACCAAATTCTCAGGGTTATTACAGGTAGCAAGTCACCACAAAGAACTGTTACCCATGAGAAGAAAGCCATGTAACCATGAGAAGAAAACTGATACGACCCTTATGTAGGAACACCGAGGGGCATAGGTAGCAGTCAGTCACAGCTTATAAATGAGTCACAGAACTGAGGTTGAAAAGACCTCTGGAGATCAGGGTCGGCTAAAGCAGGATGCTGAGGGCCATGTCCAGTCAAGTTTTGAGTAACTTCACTAATGGAGACTCCGCCTTCCTGGGCAGCCTATTCCTGTGTTTGACCACTCTCACTGTAAAACTGTTGGGTTTTTTTTCTTCTGTTTAAATGGTATTTCTTGTATTTCGGTTTGTGCCTATTGTCTCTTGGCCTGTCCCTAGCTAGTCTGCACTTGCTCCAGACTTCCCATGAGTCTCAGAGACCAGGGATTCCTGAAGGCAAATCAAACTAGTACAGATCAAGGCAAAGAAGGCACTAAGTACCCTTTGCACGTCCTTCGTCACAAGGTCCTCTGCCCCATTTGGCAGCTGGCCCACACTTTCCCCAAAAGTCTTCCTTTTGTTGCTTCTATAGCTGCAGAAGTCCTTCCTGTTGTCCTTTATACCCCTTGCAGATTCAAATCCAAGTTGGCTTTCCTAACCCCATCCTTGCACACTTGGAAAATGTCTCTAAATTCCTCCTAGGTCACTAGGTCACTTCCACCTCTTGTATATTTCCTTTTTATATTCCTTTTTTTTTTTTCCAGGAGCTTCTTAATCCTCACAGGAGCTCCTGTCAGCTCTGCATGACCTCCTGCTCAAAGGGATGGGACAGTCTTGAACTTGGAGTAGGTGATCCTTGAAAATCAACTGACTCTTCTGATCTTCCTCTTCTCTGTAGGACAGTATTTCATGGTATTCTTCCAAGCAGTTCTCTGAACAGTCCAAAATCTGTTCCCGAGAAGTCCAGGGTTGTGATCCTGCTATTTGCCTGGTTCCCTCCTCTCAGGATTCTGAACTCCACTATTCATGGTCACCGCAGCCAAGTCTGCCCTCAGCCTTCACATCACTACCAGTTCTTCCTTGTCTGTAAACCCAGGAATCTTTTGGAATAAAAGCACAAAAAATAAAAAAAACCAATCTGCTATGGATGGAGATAGTAGCTCCAAGTTGAGCCTGAAGAGATTCATATTCTGTGTGAATCTGACATATATTAAATTTAGTATTTTCAGAAACATTTTCTACAATCTGATCTTGAAATACCATTTTTGATCATGGAAAGTTGTTTTTCTGTAACATCACTTTGAAACAACTGGAATACATTTTCCCTCTTTCTTTGCAGAGGTTCTTAAGTAATTAGTCTTGGGAGAAAGCCTAGATAGTTCTGACCTTGCAAAAATTATTCATTGTAAGTAAAATAAAATGTTTCCCACAGATAAAACTAAAAATGCCTTTAAGAGAGAGATTGTATCAGTTCATGTTGAAAACACGATCATTTTGACCTAAGGGTAAAGAAACACATAAAGATTAGTTATATTTTCAAAGATCACCATGATCCGCTTCTTCAACAGAAGTAGCTCTGTCTCACTTTCTTGACAACTTCTCCCTTGTTGATGACGGTTATATATTGTTACAAATGAAGATTCTTAGCAGAATGGCACACAAGGTAACAGGCTTACATTTTTTGTAAAAGAAAAGTGAAAGTGCAAACTGGCAAAGCGTTAGTAAAGGTGAGTTATGCCTGTCCAGACGTTTAATCCATCAAAAAATAAAGACTAAATTGATAAAAGCAAACACTGGAAAGGTTGCAAGGCTCTAAATCTTACCTACTGCTTTGTTCTTATTGTTCTCATGCCTCCTGTACACCTTTCTTCATGTGCTTTATAACAAGAACAAGTAAAGCAGACACAAACTTTTTCTTAGGACCATACAAAAGTTGATTTGGATCTTGAATTTGGGGATATCAGAGAAAGTAATGTAGCTTTTCAGCATTATTAGTAATAAGAGGGGAAGCGACAGAACCCTGGCTCAGCTATCACTGTTCTGTGGTATTGGAGATCTGGTGGGGAAAGATGTCATAACTTGCTGCGTTAGAGGCCACCAAGAAGTTACCATCAGCAGCAGCAGAAGGGAAGACTGAAGGGACTTGTTAGGACTTGGTGATCTCCATGTCATTTGCTCTTGAAGAAATTTGTGGGAAGGAGAAGCTTATGCAAGAAAACCGCACAGGAAAAATGCCTTAAGTGACTACAAAACCCTAGGCAACCTTCATGTCTGACAAGTAAAAGCTGACATAAAATTCTCTTTTCAGTTTCCACAGCTGCCTCAACAAAATCTTTGGCTAGCTACATCCTCTTCATAGGGATGAAGAACATTAATGGGCATAATAATATTTAACACACTTATGAAGCTTGGGAAGCATGTATTTTAAAGCAATTCCAGGTGCTTGGATAAGATAAATTGTCTAGAAATACATTTATTATTACTATTATTATTATCCAAATCACCTGATTTTGTACCCAAAAAAATGTACAACTTGCCTTTTTAGATCATAACAGATGGATAAAAAGAAGGCCAAGAGAGATAATAAGAGCACCATCAGAACGTTGGTGCATTCACATTCCTTAGCCAGTTAAGATCACTGATCACAACTGTCCACCTGTTTTCCCTTGGTGGCATTTCTATTAAATATGAGAAGAGGTTAGTACTGAGGAATAATCTTCTGGATGAAATGGTTGCCCTAGAAAAGCTCAATTCTAAGAATACATTAAACTGTTTATCATTAGGTGTGTCTCCTCCTCACCTCTTGTACAGCCACATTTTTCTGTGACTGTCTTCTGACTTTTACCATTAAAGCACATCATTAATCTGCATTACAAGTCTGCAACTTGCCTAATTCAGTAGAGCTGAGGCCTTGGGGCATGACCTAAATATCAATCAACAAAAAGCTTTTACATCATAAGATTGGCATTGTCCAGCATTCAAGTCTTTTGAAGAAGCCACTGGTTTTGAATTAGAAAGTTTTGTCCGTCTCATTGAATGCACAAGACCGAGGGACTACAGTTTTCCCTTTGCAAGTAAACAGGCATCTGCAGCATAAAACCTATAGTATTGGTCACAGGGAAAAATGAACTGGCACACAGCAGATAAAGAGCTTTTTTTGGGGAAAATTACTTTGCATTTGTTTTTTACACTGGTGATATAAATATACCACCATAGAGCCATATAAATATGGGCCTTTTCCCCATAGCTTCCTACTTCCTTGCTCCCAATGTTTGAAATGAAAGCACTGTGCCCTCCATAGATATGTAAGTAATTTAAATTCACAGAAGAAACGTGCCACAACCAGCTTTATTCTGAGTTAAATCCTGCCAGATGTTGAGGATTCTTAATTTCCATTGATGTCAATGGGACTCAAGGACAACTCAGTGCTTGGCACCAAGCACTCCATGCCACACAGTCAGCCATGCCTCTGGCATTACATGTTGAAATCCACTGTCTCCAAAGATATCATTAATGCTGGTACACAGAGCCAGCAATTGGCCTGTGCACTTCCAAAGCTTCATTTTGGCTGCATCAATCACTGACCTGCCAGGCACTGAGGTCCTCTTGCAGGAAATGGTTCTGGAAATCAGCATACACAACTAGTCATCCAAGGGGCATCAGACACCGGCTGGGTATGTTCAGAATTAAACCACAGAGCTGATGATCTTTTCTTAAAGTGCTCAGTAATGTAGATTCATCACACACCATCTGCTGTTCAAAATTTGGGTCGTAGGGTAGGCCCTTCCCACAGAAAATGCCATTAGTCCAAACATGTCTTACTAAGTAGATATCAAGGGAGGATGCACAAACAGAAATTATATGGTAAGAGTTAAAGATCAATAATGGAGGAGGAGATTTTCTCCCATCTGGAGAGAATATTTGTAGGACTAGGAGAATCCCCCTTCATTCTCCAAATACAGATCTTTCTAAATGTCATTAAAAAGCTGAGACAGATTCTTCAGCCCCGAAATAGCATATCGATTTAACACATTAGTTTCCACAATCTAGGAGAAGATATTAACTACAGAGCCCTATTGTTGGAAGTCCAGGGTTGTGATCCTGCTATTTGCCTGGTTCCCTGAATCATAGAATCATAGAATCATCTAGGTTGGAAAAGACCAAATAACCTCTGTAGGCAAGCCTGGAAGGGGACCCTGATTGACAGCCAGTGTTTGTGTCTCTCACTTGCCTGATAGGAGACCTAGCTTCAAATATAGGTAATGCAGCACTTTGCGATGCAAATCCATTTTATGGAAGCGTTGCTTTAATCGTTAAGGTATTCTGACTGTACAACAAGAAGGAGGATGTTTCTAACAGAGAAAACACCGACTCACCTATAGCTGAATCTGCTGTAGAGATAGCAGACTCCAGTTTTAACATGAACTAACTGGTTAGGGTGATGACTTTGCAGAGGTCTGGAGTTTACCTTTACTTGCTAACTTATTAATCTCTAAAATTTTCCATTAGGTCTAGAAGAACAGAGGCAGTAACACAATTTTTCCCTACTTAAGATGAAATTTTCTGAAAGGAAGATCTTTTAAAAACTTAGGGCATATCTGGGCATTATCATCTGCCTAAGTTTCTTGCACATTATACTGTCTTGCTAAATGCAGTATTTCTTCTAAATATTTGTAGTCCATTGTTTAAATCAAAATTACTTTCTTCACTTTTGTACAGAATATTCAGACTATGTACTGAACAATACTATTTTTGGAACATTTTGTTATTAGAGATAGTTGATTTCATAGAGAAATTGTCACATCTCAGACTCTAAACCAGTGTACAGTTTTGCTTGTCACTGTTGCTAAATTTAACTTAGCTCTCCAGAGATTAAATACAGATTCATTAAGCTACCGCACGCTTTTATCCATCCTCATGTTCCTGAAAGATTTCTCATTTATTACAAAGAAAACATGGCTAATTGTTAATTAGAAAGTGCATACAAATGTGATAAGATTTAATTAACTCAAACAAATACAACTCAAACCTTTAATAAAAAGATTTAGTTGCTCTTTTTTTTTTCTTTCCTCCCTGAAAAAGAGTTCTAGTCTAGATTTACAAAAGTCCTATTTAATATCCCCCTTACCCTGCAGGGTCTGACCTTCATATATATTCCTTCAAAACAGACCAAAAAAAAAAAAAAAAAAGTAAAAAAAAAACCAACCTCATAATACAGTTGAAAATCTGCAAAGGCCATATATCAAACTTTGCTGGAAAATCTGAATCAAGAGAGTTTTCCATCAGAAAATGCTTTTTCAACGAGAGAAGTATTTAATGAGAAAAGCGAGTCAGTATTTAAGGAATTGTCTGCAGAAAAAAAAATAATCCTTTATATCCTGAAAAAGCTGAAAATTTACTTTTCATATAAAGTAGTCATTTTCAGATTGATTTTTCTTTAGACTAGTTTTCTAACATAGGTTATATTCTGACTCAGCAACAGTCACACTGCACTGAATCTCTGTCAAGTCAAGTTAATATCAAATTATGCTCTCTGCTCCCGTTGACCTATGTATATTCAGGAATATGAAGGATCAGGATGTAAAATAAAGCAAAGTAGGTAATAGGATCCTAACATCTGGGGCTCAAAGCTTCCAGTTTATGTTTCTGTTAAATTCAGCTTGTAATGTGCAATTACAACGTAATTAACAGATTAAAAAGATAATATTAAAGATAAATTACCTTTTAAGTTAAGGGCTCTGAATTTGCAGTTATAATGCAGTGTACAACCTAGGCTTAAATAAATTTCTGTGAAATCAAAGGGGACAAAAAAAAAAAAAAAATATGAATTGCCCATAAAAGTGAAAGAGTTTGAAAGACTTCAGACTGATGGATGAGGTAAAATGAAAATTTCCTTTATCCCACACTTTTTATATAAAAATTACCAATTCTTCTTCATGAGCCTCAGATGATACTCTAGGAGGAGACATATATTTTCTCTACAGCAAGGCTCCTGAAAAATAATGACATATGAAGGATTTACTGGGAAGTCTCTCAGTGTTTTCACAAGTTTTTCTCTCTCATGGAAAGTTCTGTTGATGGAACTTATGTTGTATTAAATTTGCCTGTGTCTACCACTTAATAATTACAAGGTGCATCCAAGTGCTCAGTTTTCAGCTAAAAATTGGGAATAAATATTCTACTCATTTAAAATATATTTGGATAGATGCTATAACCCAAACATAATAAGTGACACTGTATGCCATCATCTCTTTGGTTGGTTGGTTTTTTAAATAAAGGTATTGTAGCAACTCTAGAAATAAATGCAAAATTAAGAATCAAAAAAGGTCTCAAGGCTCAGTATATGTCAAGCAGTCCTATGAGATCGTAGGACATCTGCTGTTTTGCAGTACATGCTGGGGAAGAGAAGCAACAGGAAAGAGTTTAATCTGAAACAGCAGTAGAGACCAGGCATCTCTCGGCTTTTTGAAGTGGCATTTATGCCTTGGAGAAAAGCACCGACCCTAGAAACAGTTCTGAAATCCATAGAATATGCCAATAATGCACCAAGAAGACCAATTTTTTTCTGGTCAGTTCCAGAGACAGAAAAAAAGGTTTTTTGTATACCCATAACAAAACATATCAGGCAGAAAAGGAAGAACAACACAAGCCAAAATTTGGGTTGAATCTCCCAGCATTTTCCATAAAGGGGAGGAGGTATAAAATTCAATCTTATACCCTGCAAACTCTGCTACATGTCCATATTTAGACAGTTTTCTTAAAAAAGAAACTAGATTTTACATGCAGGCTTGATGATGAAACCACCACTTGCAACACAGTCAGCAAAACCAAACTGGGTTGCTCTGGGGTATGTAGGGTAGAACTGCCTCACTGTCCTGCAGGTAGGGAAAATGAGGCAGGAAGATCAGTTTTACACAGAGCTGGTCACCGCCTTTGAGACCCTCATCATTGTCTTAGGTATGAGACACTGTCCATTCCATTTAGCTGAAATTTCTTATACATTGTAATTGCATCTCTACTGTGATTAATATTGTGTTGGTGCCTAGGATATTTTGTTTGTGTCAGGATATCAGCTGCAAAATTAGAAGGGATGGTAAAGCATCTGGTGAAACGCTCTCTCTTTCTCATCCTCTCTTAAAAAAATTATCTTGCAAATCTTCATAAATTACAGTAAAAAACAGAATTCAATTGCATGAAGAAGCACATTCCTCATTTACCATTTTTCACATGTCTAGAAAAGCCATACCACGTTACAACCCTAATAACTAGTGTGACTTTGAACACCATAATACAAAACATCTGTGTCCACTCCCAGAGTGACCAATGAGAGCTAATTTTCTGCAGCCAGGACAAATTATCATCTTCAAGGATGACAGCATCTGTCTCTGTGATGTATAAACATGTCTTCCCCTTTGGCCTAAGAGAAGATTCATCTAAGCACGGGAGCAGAAACAGGGACATTACAGCAAGGATACCCCTTGTGAGAAACCAGCTGTTAGCTATTTATCTTCGTATGGCCGAGGAGCCTTTATCCAAGATACAGCTGTTCCTTCCTTTCCTCCTTATTAGCTACACCTGCCTCAAGCAGATGAGTGTGATTGTTAAATGCTTTTCTCAGTATTTAAAGTTTTATACCTGTTCTTAGTATTCCCTTGTTCTCCCTGGTAGTAGTTTAAAGGCACTGACAATTTGTCTTCATGGTAAAAAGAGACAGGCTTCTTTTTATTTTCATAGAGATGAATGAATAAAATATTCCTTGTTTTTTAAGGTTTTACAAATCCAGGAAAGACAGCTATTTTCTTCCATCCAACTATGAATTCTTGATGTAGCTATAACATTATGTGACCTCAAAATTTTCACTAGGGCTGAAATTTCCCAAAGGAAACATGTGCTCCTAAGCATATGTCACCCAATTCTTCCTCTTTACATGAGACTCAGCTAAACATTTAGTAGCCAATTATGCCAATTACAATGCCATTTTTTCCTTTCAGATAACAGCATTGGTTTTTAGATGCACAAAGGAAGGCAGGATATATTTTCTACCCACCCATATGCAGGTGTCTACTGGATAGTTAAAGTCTTCACACTTGCTTCCCATCCTACCCTTCCTCATGAGTGTTCTGAAGTCCATGCTCCTCTGCACTGCATACTCGTATCATTTCACAAGATTTCTTACAGCAGCACCTAAAGGCCGCACCCAAACCTTGAACCACCTTTTTGAAGTGTTGTGTAAACATGCAGCAAGGAATTGCAAGTTATCCAGCTAAAAGTTGGGAGCTGAGAACGAACAGATCTGGGAATAGACCACAGGTGTCCCAAATTCTCACTCAGTGCTTTTTTTGCTGTTCTGTCTCATAAATGATTGACTCACAAGCATTGTAGCATTTATATCTGAAGTCACCAAAGCATGTTTGGAGAAACTGCCTGACAGATTCAGCCTTTTAATGGCACAAAATACACAGCGGCACATCTGTTTTGCTCAGGTTTCGACTTTGCCTCCTCATTAGATCAGCAGCCACGCAGAGTCTGAAATTCTATCCAACATACATGACAATTGATGAGTACATTGAGAGTAAGCACTAAGATAGTCAAAATTCATGCAACATGAAAGCTTCTTTCAGCTTAACAAGCAGACGAGCAGAAGCAGTCCCTGAACATGGCTGAGGTTTCCAGTGACTGTATGTCAGACACGTACGTATCTAGCGTATTCACAGACGGGGCTGCCTGTAGCCATGGGCTGGAGGCTGCATGAGCTTAGCCTTGCATGATGTCCTTGCATGTTTTGGTGGGAGCAGAGAACACAGTCTGTTCTCTTTCATTTGCCCTATTCAAAGCAGCAGCAGTGCCCACCAAGCACAGCTTCCCTCCTGACACCATCTCTTGCTGGCTGGCACTCCATCCTCGCCCGAGATCCCAAAAGCTGCAAGACTGCCCGTCTCTCACTAACTTCATTCATTGACAGTTGATTTCTGTTGTGCTCAGGAAAGGCATGGGATGATAATTGCAAATCATTCCAATAGATAAGCAGACCAAATAAAGTAGTGTCTGGTAATTCATCTAACCCACTTCTTGGAATTAAAAGGGCTTTCTTGTAGATTGAGAATAAATTAATCATGAATCTATAAACCAGAGAACACTGGTAAACTCAAAGAGAATAACGAGTACATGACAGGAAGCAGAGCATATCATATGCAAGGATGTATTTGCTCATTAAGAACTACACATAAATATGCAACCTTCTTTTCTGAAGGACATGAAGGATAGGCTGTAGGTGGAAAACACTAAAGAGTAACAAACAAACATTTGCTCTTATTCAACCACCCACTTGCTTTCTTGTAAAAATAGATGCATGCAGACAGACAGAGAAACAAGCCAAAAATGCGGGCAAAGGCATATGTACAATATATTCACAAAGATTTAAATAAAGGATGTTTGGCCGTTTGGGAGATGAAGGTTGTCTGAACTTCTTCATCTAATTGGGAAAGGATTTCAGCAGCAATTCAATTATTTAATACAATTTACATTCATTTTTCTCCAAGAATGGAAGGGGGAGGAAGACTACTGTTTTTCTTCCCTCTGCTGCTTGTCCTCCCCGCAGTCATCTGGATGCAATGCCACAAGACTCCCAGTGCTGCCTGTGCTCTTTGGCCACACACTAATATCGCTTTTATATGCTTTATTATAAACTCTGTTGCTTCTTTCTGGTCATCTCTTCTGTATCGATTCTTAGTACTGGGCCTGCTGCAGCATGCTTTTACTTACAAACTTCTAAATGACATTATCTGGGGAGACTCTGGCTTCTATACTGAATTCCTCCTTATTCTCAAGAAAAACTCTTCTGCCTCTTTGTACATCAACTACAGAGGGCTGTGTGCTTGGCTGCCTGTAATCTGAAGCTGGTATCATTTCAGAATCTGATGTAGGATTGAGTGACAATCAGCTAATGAGGTTACTGCCTCTAGGGTCTTGCTCATCTCTCCAGAGCCACAGCAGTGTGTAATAGGTTGCAGAAGGTGGTTATGAAATCATTTGCTGTTCTACCTTCCTCTTACTTGTACAAATGAAAATTTCTCTGTGCTGTAGCATAAAATACTTACCAAAATACTACCCCTTTTTGAAGAGCCATGCAGCTTCTGGAAAATAAAATGACCCTGCTATATACCTCATTGTATAGGGTAAGGTATATTTGTCTTCTTGTTGCTAATGTAAATCAGAAACCTTATAGAGTGTCTGGAATCAGTTTTCCCAGAATGGCCATTCCTCAGAGCCCTAGAGACCAAAATGTGATGGTAGGGTTATTACAAAAGGCTGTATAAGTTGTAGCTATTTCTTATTGTTTTAATATACCTCTCCACCTCAATTTTCTCAGTCTAGGTTGCTTTAGCACAAAATGTAAAATGGAAATTTGTTATTGCCATGGTGCACTTAAAGCCAGCTTCAAATCTTGTCTTTTCCCCAAGCTTTGAGGAGTAGTGAACTCACCTCAGCATGTTGTCTCAAGTCCCCTCTATTTTTTAGACTTCTTCCTGATATGATCTCCTGTAGTGTCAAGCAAATCTGCCTGGTTTGGATGCTGTCTTCAGCTTTTTAGTTTTTTAGTTTGAGGTTTTTTAAAGAACATTACATTAAGATTACAGAGGACCAACATCACAATGAGCATAAACCTGCCTTTATTTCTTGCTTGTATATTCCTTCGTCTTTGCTGCATATCCACCATTGTCCATGCACTGTTAGCAGCCTTATGCTCTGCTAATAATCTTGCATTTAAAGCCCTCTTTTGATGGCAATTTCATAAGCTATTTTAGTCATCTGTCTGCCTTTTTCTCTCTCAAATTCTTGATCCTTGGTGTTGTGGTTTTACCCCAGCCGGCAACTAAGCACCACACAGATGCTCACTCACTCCCCCCCGTTGGGGTGGGGAGAGATTTGGAAAAGTTAAAGTGAGAAAACTCATGGGTTGAGATAAAGACAGTTTAATAAGTAAAGCAAAAGCTGTGTGCACAAGAAAAGCAAACCAAGGAATTCATTCCCCACTTGCCATCAGCAGGCCGGTGTTCAGCCATCTCCAGGAAAGCAGGGCTCCATCACAAGTAACGGTGACTTGGGAAGACACTCCATCACTCCAAATGCTGCTGTCCCCCGCCCCCAAGCTCCTTATAAACTGNCCCCCAAGCTCCTTATAAACTGACCATGATGTCATATGGTATGGAATATCCCTTTGGTCAGTTTGGGTCATCTGTTCTGTCTCCTCCCAATTTCTTGTGCACCTCCAGACATCCCGCTGGCAGGGAAGTGCGAGAAGCAGAAAAGGCCTGGGCTCTGTGCAAGCCCTGCTCAACAATAGGTCTATATAACAAAAACTTCTCTATATTATCAACACTGCTTCCAGCACAAATCCAAAACATAGCCCCATACTAGCTACTATGAAGAAAATTAACCCTCTCAGCTGAAACCAGGACGCTTGGTATGCCAGATCACCCTCTTCCAGGACTTAAGCCAAATCCCTGTTCACCTTCTGGGAGCTGGATTAGTTCCATAATGACCAAGTGAGAACCAGAAATATTATTGCATGTTAGCTAAATGACCATTTCCATTCACTACTATTTAGAAAAGGAAAGGGAAAAAAACAAAACCAAAAAACAACAGTTGGCAGAGTATGTCCCCAGGCTCTGAGCTCTTTTAACTGAATGCATGGTGACTGCACTCACTGGACCAACAAGACTGTACTAAAAGCCATAGAATTGTTATGAAGAGGTTGAAAAATAAACCTAGAAGTATTTTTTCAAGTGGCGTGATTAAGAGCTTTCTTTCAATCTCTGAGAACCAGGCATGGTCTGAAAATCAATAGGGATTGTTTCCAACAAACGGATGTTAGTCTTTAGTGTTTAATTATGATCAAATTGACATTTCATCATTTTAAGTGTACATTTGATATTTCATATCTATACTGTGTTAGGTACATTGCACCACAGAGAAACTGAACATTTACGACAACAATCAGGCAGTCTTTATCTAAAATTTTTCTTTCATTGTTTCAAGCCAGTAAAAACAACAATTTAACTCATCTCAGTAGAGAAATAGCTTTCCAGTGATCATCGATAAGGCAGTGCTCAGACCATTCACTCCTAAAATATTTTTTCAGAACCACCAGGAAAAAAGAGCAGTCATTAAAACCACCATTGTCACTCAGGTTCAACCCCACTTGTTACAGAGGAGAAACATTTTTAAAAGGCAAAGCAGAAGTATCCTGAGTGAAACACACCATGGTATGTTGTAAGCAAACCTACTGTCATCTGCAGTGGATAACTCAGCTCGGTTATCCAGGGCCAAGAAGGTCAAATAAAATCAGGGGCATAGGGAAGGAAGCCCATAATTATTGATTCTGTGGTTTGCTGCTTTTTCTTCCATTTCTTTGAATAGATGAAGGTGTTGCAAGCATATGGCTAGGTCTCTGATAACCACATCTACTAAGAATAAGGAAATATGAAAAGGAAAATTCTACACATTCAAGTTGCTTCTACTGTTCTGTGTTTCTTTGCTTTAGAAAATATCAGAAAGAACCATAGAACACTTCAAAATTATGGAGAGAAACCCAAGCCTTAACATCCATCAGTCACCCCTAACATTATCAGACACAGTTCACTTGCCATGTCCTTTAGAAACTAGTCATGATGTGAAAGTCCGGAGAAGCAAACTCGTGCACAAAGTTTGCTTCAAGTGCATCGACCGGAGTGATGGCTAGAGCAAAACAAGTGGCAGATGGATCATGTGGAGGGACATAAGTACATGGACATAAGACACCTTGGAAAGTCCTTTAGCACCCTACACAGAAAGGATGGCTATCCCACAAAACTATGAGCTTCTGGTACCAAAGGAACTGTGCAACAGTGCAGCCGTCTTGTCCGCCTTCCGCTTTGCTGTGTCAACAGAGCCAGGTGGGCAGAAGTACTGAGAGGTTCTTTGCAACACAGACTGGCGTTTCTTCCCAGTGCTTGGGAAAATTTATTCTGAGCATAGTTTAAAGAGCTTTCCAGTGGGTACTTTGGCTAACTATGTATATTTATTTTTGCTCTTCTCTTTATTATACACACCGGAAGATTTAGAAAATCATGTTGCTCGTGGTTGATTTAATTAGTACTTGGGGAATTGGGTCTGGCAGGTTACATGGCTGCTTGCAGGGTGGAAATTCTCAATTAGCAATATGCTAATGAATGCACAGAAGCCATGTTTTCTCATTTTCACCTTTTAGCCTTTGCTCAATTTCATGGGATAAAACAGGCCAGTTATAAATTTTGTCAGAACAGGATTAATAGCTTGAGTTCACACATCCAACATAGGGTTGTTTTTGTCATCTCACAGAACAGTAATAAGTACAAACCACTTAGATGTTCTCATTTCTAGTAGTTCACATGTTTTAAGCATTTGAAATATTGGGGAGTTTTTAATGGATCATTGCATTTCCACATTTTAGTAGATTCATTTTTGCTGTTTCACTCTACAAGAGTCATCATTCATTACCAAGTCAATGGGTTCTCTTTGCAATCAGAATTTGTCTTCCAACTCTGCAAAACTAGCATATACTTCTGTGCTAGTCATCTTGCAAGTCATATTAGGAAATCTTTTTTTTTTTTTTTTTTTTCCCCATTTCTATTTCCTGTATAATATTTTTATAACATCGATATAATGTTGGTAGGAAAGCCAAAGCAAGTCACATGACTGGCTTCAATGCTGCCATTGATAAAACTCTGATGGATTTAATGGTGGCTGCATTGGGCATCAGGAAGTGGGGTGTGTATCCTGGGTGAACATATTCAGCAATAAATAGAAAAATAATTAGTAGGCAGGACTCTCAAAATTCTGTTGGGAAAGCCAAACGGGTTGTGCTGTTTTGCCTTCTTTTAATCTGGTATTTATTACTACACAGCCTTTTTCTATGATCTTGTTGCTAGGGTCATTCACAGTACAAACATTATTTCCACTTAAATGACACAAAGCTTATGAACATATAGGAAGGGAAGAGGGAAGATTCTTTCCCTTCCTCTATAGATATGGAAGCTGGTTCAGCAATACAAGTGATGAGTTTACAATTGATTTATTTCTCTGTTATGGAGATACAAGGAATATTTAAAATAAAACAAAAAAAAAAAAAAACATAAAATTGGATTGTAGTCAATTATTATTTTTATGTAGGTGGTATTTCAAGAAACCCCTTTTCTGCCCATCTCAGTACATAACTTATCCAAGACTATTACTATAAAATGAATGCCCCATCCCTGCAAAAGTTTAAGGTCAGTTTGGATGGGGCTTTGAGCAACCTGGTCTAGTTGAGAATGTCCCTGCCCATGGCAGGGGGGTTGGAATTAGATGATCTTTAAGTTCCTTCCAACCCAAAACATTCTATGATTCTATGATAATTGATGTGCTGGTTTCACTGGGATAGAGTTAATTTTCCTCATAGAAACGAGGCTGTGTTTTGGGTTGGTGCTGAAAACAGTGTTGATAACACAGGGATGTTTTAGTGACTGCTGAGCAGTGCTCACACAGAGCCAAGGCCTTTGCTGCTCCTCACACCACCCCACCAGCGAGTAGGCTGGGGGTGCACAAGGAGTTGGGAGGGGACACAGCTGGGACAGCTGACCTCAATGACCAAAGGGATATTCCATACCTTATGACGTCATGATCAGCATATAATGCTGGGGGAAGAAGGAGGAAGGAGAGGACGTTCGGAGTGGTGGTGTTTGTCTTGCCAAGTAACCATTACACATGATGGAGCCCGGCTTTCCTGGAGATGGTTGAACACCTGCCTGCCGATGGGAAATGGTGAATGAATTCCTTGGTTTGCTGTGCTTGTGCTTGTGGCTTTTGCTTTTGCTTTACCTATTAAACTGTTCTTGTCTCGACCCACAAGTTTTCTCACTTTTGCTCTTCTGATTCTCTCTGGAGGGGGAGTGAGCGAGCAGCTTCATGGGCTTAGTTGCCAGCAAGGGCTAAATCATGACAATTGGGAAAAGAAAAAAAAAAAGAGTAGAAAAAAAGATCATCCTTGCCTGAGTGACTAGAAAGAAATAACTTTCTTTTTTTAATACACAAAAAAAATGTTTTTCTTTGAAGAGCAATGAGAAAAGAAGCTGATGAGCAATTTTTCCCTTCTCTGATTCTTTTTACAAATAAGTTTCTCAAAGAAGCTTCCTGCTGTTTTAAAATAATGCAGAACATCATGCTAAATAATTACTAATAAAAAGGTATCATCTGTTTCTGCAACTACAGCATAATCTAGTTGTTTGACTGTAAAGAAATATTATAAAGAAGCATGGATTAAAAAAGATGGAACACTTGGGTTACTGAAAAGGTTCAAAACAAACCAAACATTTTGTAGTTACCTTCTGCACATTCTTCTTTAGTGACTGTTTCATATGTCCATTAAAAGAGAGATATGTAAGAGTTAGGAACAATTAGGTGAATAAGAAAATGGAAAATTATACTTATATAATAACAATTGTAAACTTTTCATTCTTTTCGAATTTGCATGAGTTTTTGATTCACATTAAAACTTAATCAAGCATTCCCACCTTTCCATTTGAAAGGCATCCATTAAGCACATTTCAATTAAATTATATTTTTCAGAGGAGGAAAATAAAATAGCTACTATTCACATCTGCAATTACATGCCCACAGTCACCTGAGAGTCATAGCCAAAGAAGAAATATTGAAGTGAAAGCTTCGTATGCATCTGTCCATATACTAAATACCTCCTCAGAATTAAATAAATACTGTCAGAGAGTACAACCAAAATAGAAAATGGAACAGCCTGCAGGAAAAAAAGAACAGACTCAAGTGTTTTCAAAATTGGATATTTGAGGTTAAGTACCGAAGAGCCCCATTCAGGCTAGCTATGGGAAATGAGTACTTCAGATAACAGATGATTGTGTGCTCATGGACCAGTGGCACAGCTATCAAGTGAGGGAGCTTTACAGATGCAGCACAACCTGAGGCCATAACACTCGAAAGTCCTGAGCCCTGAAGCTGGGCAAGGTTAAACACTGAATTATGGGTTTCATTCTTTGCATCACATTCCTGGCCTGTCACCCTGGGCCATTCGTTCCAGATAAAGACAGTAACCTCTACATATTCTTTACGTTTCTGAAATTTTACTGGAATATCTCATCTGGAGTCCCTGCTTTGCTTGTCCCAAACTCCAGTCATGAGTCAGCAGCTTTCTTGGAGCTTCACTTTGCTTCTGCAAGCCAAATTGCAGCTGAATTTTGAGGTACGTACTATACCAGCTGTACTGTCCTTCTCAAAAGAAATACTATTGCAGTCTTAGCAGTTAGTAAATACTTCATATTTTGTAAGCATTATCTAATCAGTATCGTGCTCTGACGTTGCTAGCCTCATTTCACCTTTGCAACATATCAGCAACTCAGGATGGGTGCAGGACTTAGAAGTCAGAAGCACAGATGTAATTGGGATTCAGCAGTTCTGGCAGAGAGCCTTTTTCAATCCACTAGAACATGCTGTCTCTCATCAGCACTAGAAATGGGGAGGGTTTGTGCCAGGAGCACTGACACGTCTGCTAATGACTGCTCTGTGCTGAGCCACGTACCACTAGTTTAAACTCACCCCGTCTGAAGCCAGAGGTAAAGTTCTCCTGGTTGCAGCAGGACCCTTACAAAGAAACAATGCAAAAGCACAGATACATGGCATACCTGCATGTGCTTGTCCTCCCCAGCACGGTACTACATGCTAGCTTAGCCTTTCAAAATACACTGCTACAGCTTGTATGCTGAATGCAGAAGGAAGAGAAAACAGAGCTGTATTTCATAAAGTCATTCTAACTGAACGGACCTTTTAAAGCTTTACAGAGCAAGGGTTTTATTACAACCTCCATATTTGATGGCACTTGATTTTAATTTATAAGTGGCTGGACTTGTATCAAGTTGTCCAAAGTCCGTTCCTCATATTTGGATTTCGTTTTCTGCCACTTACCTTTAATGATCTTGGAAGCTCATCCAGAGCCATCTAGAGGGACCTTGACAGGCTTGAGAGGTGGGCCCGTGCAATACCTATGAAGTTCAACAAGACGAAGGGCAAGGTCCTGCACATGGGCCAGGGCAATCCTAAGCACGACTACGGGCTGGATGGAGAATGGATTGAGAGCAGCCCTGAGGAGAAGGACTTGGGGGTATTGATTGATGAAAAGCTCAAAATGTTCCAGCAGTGTGCACTTGCAGCCCAGAAGGCCAACCATGTCCTGGGCTGCATCAAAAGAAGTGTGACCAGCAGGGCGAGGGAGGGGATTCTGCCCCTTTACTCCATTCTTGTGAGACCCCACCTGCAGTACTGCATCCAGCTCTGGGGTGCCCAGGACAAGAAAGACATGGAGCTGTTGGAGCAGGTCCAGAGGAGGGCCATGAAGATGATGAGAGGTCTGGAGCACCTCTCCTATGAAGACAGCCTGAGAGAGTTGGGATTGTTCAGTCTAGAGAAGAGAGGGCTCTGGGGAGACCTTAGAGCATCTTCCAATCCCTAAAGGGGCTACGGGAAAGCTGGAGAGGGACTGTTTACAAGGGCATGGAGTGATAGGACAAGGGATAGTGGCATTAAATTAAAAGAGGATATATTTAGATTAGATATAAGGAAGAAATTGCTTTCTATGAGGGTGGTGAGGCACTGGCACAGGTTGCCCAGAGAAGCTGTGGCTGCCCCTGGATCCCTGGAAGTGTTCAAGGCCAGGTTGGATGGAGCTTTGGGCAACCTGGTCTAGTGGAGGGTGTCCCTGCCCATGGCAGGTGGGTTGGAACTAAGTGATCTTTAAAGTCCATTCCAACCCAAACCATTCTGTGATGCTATGATTCTATAAACTCATAACATTTTACAAGAGTTAGCATTTTCCTGACATACCATAAAACTCTCAACAAGATATAGCAAGGAGACGTCTTTGCATCTAGACTAAAATAAGTATTCAGAATCAGTATTTGTCTTCCTTACTGCTGTCTAATTAGTGTGATTAGGTCTAGCATGTGGTTTCGCTGTTCATTATAAATTTTGTTCTGTTGTTATAACATAGATGTCTTCCTGATACTTTTCTTTCAGAACTAAATTCTGAACATTTAGCACCCAACTGACAGCCCCTTACTGCTTTCAGTGAGTAATTTTTCATCAATAATCTCATTGATTTGTGAATACTTGCTCACCAGAGGGAGTAAGCGGACTCTTACATATTAATGATTTTTCAAAGTGATTCATTGCTTAAGCAGCAGGGGACACATTCAGCTATCTTGATACTGGTGGTACTGTCGTCAGTAACTCCACTGCAACTTAGGTCTGTGGTGACAGAATATTTAACCCAACTATTGGTGTCGGAACATGGTCCTTGGCATGTTAAAGGGCTCCAAAATGCATCCGCCCCTGCATTAAAGTAAAAGGGATGTGGGAGTGGACAAAGCACTCCACCATAAGCTCTTTCTTACCAGTTGGTTACAGGATAGATTGCCATGAGGGCAAAAAGAAGCAAAGATGTTTTGAGCTAGCATCAGCCTTCAGAGTTTCTACAGCTCCAGAAGGAAAAATCACAAATAAAAGAGCAGTTCTGCAGGTCCCATGGAATAGAAAGTCTGAGTGGACTCTCAGCACATGATGTATCATCAAGCTGTACTGACAAATTTGACTATCTTGTACTGTTCCTAGTATCTTCCCATATGGAGCAAGTGCTTTTCCAGACATGTGGAATACCGTCCGGAAAAGAAACTGGTTGCTCTGAGAAAAGCTGTGCCCAGTATACTCTTCAAAACAGAAGACAACTGCTAGAGAAAAGCCCATACAGAGACTTTCTGAAATCTCTGCTCTTCACTGGCTTAAAGTTTTATCAGATGGCACCTAGAGCTCAGGACATGTGGAGTCATGCCTTGAAACAGAACTGCCTACAGACTTGTGCAGCTCCATGAATAAATAGCTGGTAAATCACGTCCCCATGTGCATTGCGCAGATGTTTTGGAGGGAGGTGACTTGTAGGTATACTTGGGGTTCAGGCTGGAGTTGCTCTGCTACAACCATCTGCGGCAAAAACAACAGCTACATTGCTACTTTCTTCCATTTCAGTGACCAACCCATAACTGGACAGCCCAACCCATGACTTCACAGTATCTATCTGTTGATGTAATCTTCCTGCAACTTGATCTTCCCAGTGCTTTCTCTCTGTACTGAGGTTTTGGCTCAGCATTACAACATGACATTTTCCATAGTCTGTTTAATGAGGTGCAATATATCCCTCCTTTGCTGACTCCTGTGAGGATGAACAAAGGGAAATTCACTCATCATCTCAGAGAGGTACCAGACACAAGTGGGAAGTCAGTCTCAAAGCTTCCACAGATATGGAGAAAGATTAACAACATCAGACAGGTTAATGTATTTCAAGCACCACTTAGTAGCAACCATAACCATTACTGAACACACTGAATGGGATTTTTACAGGAAGCAATGCACCCCTTTCCTAGTTTTTGGTCTTTCTGAAGAACAGAAAAGGGGATATGAAAGTCGCTATGTAGGAGTGAGCAGCTTGAGGATAAAAAAACCCACAAAACTTCCCTCCTCTTTCCATCAAATGACTCATATCAATGCAATTGCTTTCGCCGAAGTGCTTTGTGACTGAGACAGGCCTTTCAGAGAGAACATTTTAGAATGATGAAAAAAATATAAAAAAACATCCTGATGGAATGACTTGTTTGTCTGTTTTAAATTTGCCTCTCAGGAGACATACTAGAGCTGTGGAAAGCACACCTGAAGCTACAGCCAATGCCCTAGGGCTGGCTGAAACAACACCAAAGAGGTTCGTGTATCTAAGAGGAATTAAAGACTATTGAGGTACAATCTGGCTACACAGACGGAAATCAGGAGTACCTCACATAAATCAATAAACCAAAACTGGCTTAAGAAAGACTTAATCAACCCTAGAATTTAAAAGGAAATTTCCCGGAAGTTCTTATTTTGTTCTGTGCAAAACAAGAATTGAATCTGAGCAGAGTAATTAATTTAAATGTTTTGGCATAACAAGGTACTTATACATCAAAACCATATTTGCAGAGTAGACAAAAACAATGCCAGTGGACTTGGAGACTTCTTTTAAAAAAAAAAAAAAAAAAAAAACTCCACCAAAAAAAAACCCCAAACCCTACAGGTCTGTTTACACATATTTTAATTGCTCAAACATTTCAGCTTTTAAAAAAATTAAGATAACAGAACTAAGCTGCATAGCTGAGACGTGCACATCTCAGCAGAGTTTGTCTGGAGGGTACAGGTTATGGAAGACAAAAGCTAGCCCAAATAGAAAAGGCTAAGCATGCTTTACGTGAATAGATGCAGATTTTTATTTGCAGTATATTGTATTTCTATTCTATTTCTACTGTAGGTTTGGAATTGTCTTTATTTAATTCTCTGGAGCTCTGGAGCAGGCCCAGAGTTCAAAATATTTTCCAAAAAGCAAAGGTTTCTGCTACTCAAATGAATTTATAACTCAACAAATCCAACACTCAAGCTTTACTGCAAATTTCGTCCATGATACAATCAGCAATGAAGCAGAGAAAATAATTACATATATCTAATTTTCAGCTGCATAATAGAGCCTACATCTCTACGGTACAGTACAAACTACAAAGCAGATCCACCTGTTGTCTAATATCCTCATAGTGCAGAGCCCTTACATCTCCTTGATTTTAAATTAAATGTAAATTTAAGCATGTGCTTAATTGTTTAAAAGAAAATAGCTAAATCAGCAGAAGAACTTGAAATAGAAATGATGAGAAGAGTTATTTCATCTGACTTTATACTTCTGTTTTCCTCAGATTGCAAAATCCCCTGTGAATGGTATGCATTTTCCTACTGCTAATAAATAAGTAAGTAAATAAATAATCGTCCTGTCTGATAACTATATGCAGATGATCAGGAGTTAGCCACCAACAGCCACATTAAGGACTTCCAATTTCCCAGCCCGTTGCAAGTTTAGGAAATGCAGGCTAACATCATTGCTGACTTCACACCAGTGCCTGGGAGAGAAAGGTGCCATTGATCGTGAGCCAACGGGAATCCCCAGACTTGAACCAAGTGGCCTGAAACACCACTCTTCTCATCTGCCTTGCTTCATTCTGTGCCCTTAAAGCCATGCAAAATGCAAACATGATGAGTTGCAGTGTCTTTTTAAAACAACAACAAAAAAAAAAGCGGTTGTGCCCAACCTGTGTGAAGCCTTCCTAGGGAAGCAGTTGTCACAGCAGATGGTGTCCTTTTCATAATCCAGGTTGCAGAAATGGCAGCGAAGCAGAATGAATATTGTGTAAAGGTTGTAAATGTCACAGCCTGTTACTGCCTGGGCACCTGTACAGAGTGGTGTCAGTGCTTTAAAAAATGTCCATCCTGCGAGGCCACTTTTCTGAAGTGGGGATGTATGCACCGGAACGGACTCCTGCTTCTTCTGGTTATCTGGCTGGAGCTCACAGTGGACAATGGAACAGTCAGGAAGGGTTAAGCCATTCATCATATCCAATTGAATGACAAATAAATTTGTCTTTAGCAAGAGACAGGAAAGAAATAAAATTATGGTGTGCTGCAGGTGAATACAAAAAATGCCTCCAGCTCAGCCAGCTCTAGTGCTGACTGCCCTGCAAATGCTGTTGCTCTCTGATGCAGAATCGAACCAGGAGGGTTTGGCAAAGGACTTTCTTAACTGTTGTGGTAGGCTGACCCCGGCCGGCAGCCAGGTGCCCACCAAAGCCACTCTGTCACAAAACAGACTCAACTCAGGAAAATGAATTTAATTTATTACCAATAAAATCAGAGTCAAGTAATGAGAAATAAAACCCAGTCTTAAAAACACCTTCCACCCCCACCCCTCCCTCCATCCCGGCCTCAACTCCACTCCCCATTTCTCTCCCTCCTCCCCCCCAGTGGCACAGGGGGACGGGGAATGGGGGTTGCGGTCAGTTCATCACACGGTGTCTCTGCCGCTCCTTCCTCCTCAGGGGGAGGACTCCTCACACTCTGCCCTTGCTCCATCCTGGGTCCCTTCCACAGGGTGCAGATCACGACCAGACTGCTCCAGCGTGGGTTCCCCATGGGGTCACAATTCCTGCCAGCAAACCTGCTCCAGCGTGGGCTTCCCACGGGGTCACAGCTTCCTTTGGGCATCCCCTTGCTACAGCATGGGGTCCTCCACAGGATATTTGCTCCACCACCATCCTCCATGGGCTGCAGGGGGACAACCTACCTCACCATGGTCTTCTCCACAGGCTGCAGGGGGATCTCTGCTCTGGTGCCTGGAGCACCTCCTGCCCCTCCTTCTGCACTGACCTGGGTGTCTGCAGAGTTGTTCCTCTCACATCTTCTCATTCTTCTCTCTATATGCAATTGCTGCTGATGTTTTGATTTTTTATTCCCCTTCTGAACTATGTTATCCCAGAGGTGCTACCACCATTGCTGATGGGCTCGGCCTTGGCCAGCAGTGGGCCCGTCTTGGAGTCGGCTGGCATTGGCTCTGTCAGACACAGGGGAAGCTTCTGGCAGCTTCTCACAGAAGCCACCCCTGTAGCTCCCCCTGCTACCAAAACCTTGCCATGCAAACCCAATACAGCTGTGAACAGACTGAAACTGGGTATTACTATTATTCTTTACTTCTTGAAGACACATTCAAACCCTGCCGTGATGAAAGCTCTCTAAGTATCTTGTTATACCATGCTATAAATCTCAAGATGCTGAGCACTTGCAATTCTAAAGATCACAAACTGCTTGTAATTCAGACTTGGGCAACTAATCCTCTGCATGAGGAGAAATATATTACTAAGCCTCAAATTAATTTAATGTGATTTGCACTTCCAAATGGTAGTTTATGTGCTTTTCCCAAATGTTTGTGTGTTTGTATTATGATACCAGATATATCCGTGAAGATAGTTGAATACTGTAAGACTTGCTTTATTTCACGTATGGAAGAGACAAGAAGGCTAAACTGAGGGCTGATTTAAAATGGCACAGGTCTGTCAAAGTCAATAAAACTTCAAAGATACACATGAAGGGAAAGCCATCACCTGAGTTTTCTTCAGTGTCGCCTTTGGGTTGTTTTCACTAACAATGATGTTTAGTAGCGTGATTGCTATTCTAACTTTTGTAGTTAGTCTTTGTAGGGTTTTCAGATATTCATATTTGGGAGAAAATTACCCAAGAAGTGGTTTCTTTTCAGGACAGGATGTATTTTGAGGAAGCTTGAAGGAAAATGTCTATTTAATGAGCCTTGGCTGCAAATCAGCCAGCTTGCTGTTGACATGGGAGAGAGCAGATTTGTCCTGTGCATTTTGGGTGCTGTGTAACATAGGGATCAAAAGTGGATTAAGGACTGCACAAGACTGTGATAATGCATTTAAAGAAAATTTATGGCTTAGAGAATATGAATGTACTAAAATATTTATTTTTGCTGTATTTGCAGCCACTAGGTGACACTCTGTGCTGTGGGAAGATCCCAGCAGCATCCCTGGTAAACAAAAGAGACAATGTCTGGTTTCAAGCTGTGTGGAAGTCTGTTCTTTTTTCCTGTAGATACAGGTTTTCTGTATGCTCTCTGTTATACTCTGCTATATCATGGAATGTTCAGACAAGTAGAATTAAAGTTAACTTTGACTGAGTGTTTCTTGATTTTTGAACAGTTAGTTCTGCAGCCTTCAAGCCCTATTACTGTGGAGGAATAAAGCAGGGAGAAGCATAAAATATATAAATGTAGCATGCTTCCTAAGCATAGCATTACTAAGTCAATACAATTATTTTTCAACTAAGCAGCTGAAAGTGATATGTAGGAACACTAAAAGTTAAATCAACATCGTATTGATGTATAAAAGTGCTGATGGTGCAAGGCAAATACAAACCAATCAACAGACTAATTGTTATCAAGAAAAATACTAATAGCTTCTCATTATCACAACTACAACATATCTATTAGGGAGGACTGTATCTCCATCTTCACCTGCTCATTACAATGGTGCATCTCTTATTAACACTCAATTAGAACCAAACCTATGTTGAGTTTACTTTCGTGTATAGTTTCCCCAGAGCTGATTGCTGTTTCCAAACAAGGAACTCACTTTGTAATAACATCCTGTTCTTGCACTCTAGGAAAAAAAAAAAAAAAAAAGAAAAAAAGAAAAAAAGAACCCCCCCAAAAAATCAACACCTGTTCATAATCCATCCCTTACTTTGCATTCAGCTCAGCTGCTTTTGAGTCCATTCATTGCTACAAGATGACCACCCTTACTTCTGGTCCAAGAAAATGATTAAAACAAAGCACATTGTTTATTCCTACAGTCACATGGAGTCTTTGTTTTTGAAGGTAGCTTGACTAGGTATTTCTATTTCCCTTTCTCTTTACAATTTTTGCCAGGTAGAATTAGATTATGAGTATGTTTACAGAAGTAGAGGCAGATACGCCCTGAGTATCCTCCTCATGCTGCTCATTGTATGAATGTAAAGAATTTCTAAAATACATTAGATCATATAGCACCATATTCCTCAGAGTTTATTTCTAGTGTGAAAAATTGGTCTTGAACTGACTATACAGTGTTTTGCAACTGGCCAGGCTGATGTTTCTGCAGCTTCTCAGACTCCAAAGCTCTTTCTGAAAACAACATAGACTCCAAGGTTAAGAAAGGATGCACTATTTCTCACTGCTGCCCAGCTCATACATGTGTCCTGAGCTGAATGATCACCTGACGTGACTTATCCTATTGTGAAAACTGCATGGACTTGTCAGCAGAGCAGCTACATGATACTTCAGGCTGTCTAGGAAAATTTTGACTAGGTCACACACCATTGTGGACCAATGTGGACTCTGGACAATGTTGCAGTCTTATCTGAACAGTGTGATATTTTCTGATTTTTCCTTCCATTTCAGGTCTTAGTCTAACTCTCAACATCAACTAAAAGACGTGGTTGGTTGGAGACTTTAGTTTGGTAATGAATAATCCCATTGGCTCTCTTATAACCAAATTGTTTCCTTTCAGTGTCTCGCTGCAAGTTTTAATGAGGATCCAAATCTGATAAACATTCTCACAAAACCCTAGCAGATAGCAGAGTCAGGTATGTCCAACTGCAGTATACTTGATTTCGTTGGTGTTCTTTCTTTGTGGACATTTTTTTGTATGTTAGAACCTCTGGCAAACACCTTACACAGGAAGAGTATCAAATATAAACCTTAATCCATCAGGAATTAAAATGTGGTTCATCTCTGGAAAAAGCATGTATTAAGTTTACAACTATCCAATAGCAATTTCTCCTAGTGTCCTCCTTTTTCTATAGTAACCTTCCCTAAAAACTAATGCAGCCTCTAGGTGTTACCCTGATTCCTTTTCTCTCTACTTCACATTCAACAATAAAATTTCTACAAGCCAAATGACAACCTTCCTTCTGCCTTCATTGTCACCAGGAAAAGGCTTTGTATAGTTATAGCTGAATGCAAGCATGCAACAGCTGTGAATTGCCTTCATGCCAGGAGCAAGACAAAAAAGTACTTAGCTATTTTCAGGGGAAAAAGACCTAAATTCCAGCTATGGTCTTCTAACTTTCATATCAGCTACTGGCTAAAAAGACCCTTTTGAGATCTCAGACAGGGCTAAATATGTTGTCTTTTCTCTCCACCACCCTTGCACAACAAGTGTATGCCATGACAACCAAGAGAGCATATTTCAGAGCTGCGAGTGTCTGTATGGACTGATACTCATTGCAGAGCTTAGCACTGCCTGTTGTAACCAGTATAATTGATTTCATTGCTTTCATACCATTATGTCTGCACTACACTCACCGGTAGTCCAGAAACCCATTCTTCTATCTCTTCCCACGCCTCAGACTCAGTAAATGTACAAAGCCAGACATTGAACCAGGCATTTTCATGACATCTGTGTTGAACTTTAGGTGCTGTAGGCAAAATATCTTCAGCTGCCTTACCTAACACAGTTTAGTTGGAAATAAATAGATATAAAAACCTAGGTTACAGACATCTAACCCATCCTCTGCACAAGACCGCAGCATGCGTCTAAAGCAGATGCATGCAAAATAAAGCTATAGGTCATAGATGTAAGAAGAGCTGCTATAAAAATTAGGTCCTCAGCAGCAATGAAGCAGTGAGCATAATCTTCACCTCTAACACCTCACCAAAAGAAGAGAGTTCTGATTTCCTTCCATCCACCTGCAGCGTGCGAGGATGTCACACAGTCAGAAAACTCTTCGGACATACAGTGGCGAAGTGTCCCAGGTAAGAATATTTTGTTCTATTTCAGATAGTCCAGATATTAAAACCAGCACTGATACTTTCTCTATTTACAGATTGTTTCTGATTAATGACACATAAAACATCTCACTGATGTCTTCTCCATCATGGTGATGACATACTCCTGTCCAGTTAGCCTGAGAGGTTTCAATGTATAGTTCAGTAAGGCTACAGACATTCAAATCACCTAAACACATTTGCTTGCATAGAAATGTCATCTACTGCTTGTGGCCCAGCCTTCACAACTGGACAGCCTGATCCTCAGTTTAGATGCCACACACAAGGACATCATAAAATATTCACTGTCTTGAACAGCAGCAAGAGACCTTCCAGTTTCTGGGCGATGAATTATCCTGATTCAGTGGAAATGGATTCCAGCAATGTATGAAAAGCTAATACTATTCTCACTACAGGACAATAAATCATCTTTGCATAACGCTGATTCTCAAACAAGCTTTCTTCTCATCAAGTATTTTTCTGAAGTCCTTTGCTTAAGGAACAGCAACATCAGCCACAGTACTTGAAATCAGATGCAATGTAATACATTCTTTAAAGCTGCAATGGTAAGGCTCTGTTACTGGCCTACAACCTTCCTGTCAGCCTCTGCTGAAGCTGCCAAATGAGTCTCCAAGGAACTATCTAGGGTGTTAAACTGCTTCATCAATTCTGAGTGCCTAAAACCCTCTGCAGAACACAGTACAGCTCATGCAGTGAATTACGATCCTTCACTAAAAAGAGTGTGCGCATTTGGAAAGCCTTTCCACATACCATGACTTTGCTTATGGGCATTACTTGTGTCCATTAGCCCACAGCACATCTCCATTCCCTGGCTTCGGTATAGCCACGAACCTTAAAACACCCAAAAGGACTGGTAACACAATTATTTCATGCTTAACAACAGAGCTAGGAACAATTAATGCCACCCTCAACTGAAAGAGTCAAGGCAGCATTTGAAGATAAAACCACCTTAAAACATAATAGAATCCAAGAAACTCAAGACATCCAACCTTGATATATTTATTCATAGCCATAGCAAATTTACATTCAGTTCCAAGCTTGATATAATTTGGATTCAGACTAGGACTAGGAACTAAAGCCACAGATGGAAGATTTTATAATTCCTATACATAAATGCATTTCCCTTGACACCTCTGGAACTTTCGATACTTCAGACTTGCCTGAAAAAGGTGATAGGCAGAAATCTGCTAAAACTCCTAAAAATATTCTTATTCTTCCTGTCACTTCTGATCAGGTCTTTTCCTGCAAGAACTGAGTCCTCCATCAGTGGAGTTACACAAGGTCCACTTGTCTTTTCTATACTTTTTAATGTGGACATTAAAGCACCAAGTTAATTGCTGAGGAAATTTGAGCTCAAGTGACATTCATATAGAGATGAAGCTGTGAAGCACAGGAGCTATGTATATAAACATGTTTATGCGTTTATGTTTAAACATAGCTCCTGTGCTTCACAGCTGCAGGCTGTACAACCATTCCTGAAAAATGCCTGGTTAGATGAGATCAGCTAATGGGAATGCACATTTGGCTCAAGCCAAATCCCAGCAAGAGGTTTGATACAGGTGAGCATCTACAGCCATAATGCAGCCTGTGACACTGAAAATATATGCCTGAAAATCACCAAATTTGTTGATAGGGTCAGAGCACTCCTGGATTCCTGACTGATATTATTGGTGCTATAAAACTGCATGTACATAGTTTTATCAAATTTGTTTAACTAGGAGATTCTGGCTGATCCTGCAGTACGATGAGACAATTATTATTAAAGCCCTAACTTTTTCTTGGTGGTACCACAGTCATGTGATATAACTGGGCATGAAACTTTCAGGATTTCTAGAACTCCAGTTAGCTCTTCAACATCTCCTTAGTAAATGTTTGGTCAAAGTAGTTAGTGCATCATTTAGGTCAGAAACCTTCCATTCCTTTCTTCCTTAATAATTTTATCTGCATCATCGATATACTCTTTACAACTAGGTGATTCCACGTAAGACCCAGTGCAATCTGGATTCATACTCAGAAAAGGATCGGATAGATGATCACCACCTCTATCAATAGATCAAACCTATCTTTGCACTTCCATAAAATTTAGATCAACTTTAAGATTTCAGATTTTATTTTTAAAATGCCCTCCAGGATACGGTCCATAGAGACTCAGAAGAGCTAAGAGCTTTACAGTGACCACCAAGTCCACAACAGAGCTTTGCAGGCTCAGCTGAGTTCTCTGAAGAGGAAGATGAGACTTTCTGAGGCCTGTATTTAAGCGTCCAGTACTAAGACCATCACAGACATTGCAATTATCTGTTTCAGGAACAAGAAACATATCTTCAATCTTATGTATATTTCATATAGAAAAATACACAAATATTCAAAAAGATAAGTATTGCACCAGTTCTTATGTGCCTTCCACTGGAGAAGGACTGACAGACAAACACTGTGACACAAGGCATAGTCATGTCTTTGATGCACACTGGTTGGAAGACACTCCAAAATGGCAAAACCAGGATTATTACAAGATGTTATCTTAAGTGACCATCTTTGTGTGAGGCCTTCAGAGCTTAGAGGTACAGACAAGAAGTAAAAATTTAAAGTAGTCTTTTTATTAACAGTAACAACTCTGCAAACACAATGAACAAACTAACCAAGATGATGAGACTGTCACACAGCAGTCCTCAGAATAAATGTGATGTGTAAGGTCACTGTAGTGGCACTGCTTCTGACAGCAAGGGTAGCAATACCCAACATAGATATTCAGGTAAGTACAAATATTGATGAAGCACGTATGTTAACTGTTCTTTGTGTGTCCACTTTAGAACATTTTATTCGTTACCATATTTAATTCAGTTAAACGTGTTTAAGTAGGAACTAACTGCTAGCCATCAAGCTAAACAGGGAAGGAGAAAATAAGATGCTAGTGACAGTAAGCTTTGTAAACTCTAATAATAGGGTATAATTGAACTTTAACCTTTACTCCCTGTTTTGAGTTCTGTAGTTCTTTCATTAACCCAGTACTCTGGATCCTCATGTAAGACCTGCCAGCTCATCAATAGATGTGCAGACACATTTCTAATTCATTTACTTTATTGATTTAAAGTTTACCAAAAAAGTAAATTCCCTGGAACCTAGAAGGTATATGTACATTTTATCACCATTGTTTCAATTTTCTTTGGTTCCAGGCAAATTTTACCATAAACAAAAGCTCATAAGCCTTGATTCAAAAGGTACAACCACCACATAAAATTGTAAAAGCAGCAAAATACGAGGCTGTGCAGCAGCCCTTGCTTTAGTTAAAAGTATTTTTAATGACTTCATCCTTCATGGTTGCCCAAAGCACCCTGTGAAATAAACCTTTAACTCTTACATCGTTTCTGTCTTAAGGGTAATGAGCCATATGCAAAGACATCTGCAATGCCTGAAAAGAATGATCATTAATTAGAGAGAAGACAGGACACTTTCTGATTGCTGATATGGAAAAAAAAAAAGCGCCTTTCAAAAAGTCACTGGAATTAAGAAAGAAAATTTGCCCTCTAGTTTGCAAGATGTGAATACTGTAGGTATGATTTTTATTTCTTGCATGTTCTGGGAAATAAAATTACTACACTGTGCGAGCGAGACACCAGAGAGGAGACAGAGAGCCAACAGAAGGGAATTCTGTGAAAAAGGCTAAGAAAACAGCATATGTTGTTTGTATAGAAACCTCTTTCTGACTTACCCGGAAAGTCTGAGGGAAGACCCAAAAGCAGGGCACAGATTGTAGGCTTAACCTCTTCTTTTCCCCATTCTAATAGCCCTTAGTTTACAAATTACAAGGTCAGACACTCCAGTCTTGCAATTTTCTCTGGAACTAGGTGAAGCCTTGGCATCTCCTCCTGACTGAACATCCATTTTGAGTCACCTTCGTTTACACCTTTGCGTGGCACCATCTGGTGTCAGGCACAGCATCCTGCAGGGACAGCCCTACCTGCCCTCTCAACGAAGCGTGAGAAGCTGTACCTGCAGTAGAGTGGGGGTTTCGTATAAATTTGTGATTTCTTCATTGGTAGCAATCCTTAGCTTTTTCCTAGCTTGGAGAAAAAACAGCTGGAAGTGTTTTGCAATTGAAAGAACAGAATAGACACATAGGATAGAGAAAATAATTTACACGAAGTAGAAAGAATGATTCGTGCCAGACTGAGATAAGAGGAATGAATCATCACCTTGCTGATCTCTCCCCATTGATCATAAAGGGAAATGAGACAGTGAGTTCAGAACAGACGCCTGACTTTTAGACTCCTGAAGTCGGATGACCATAATCCCTGTCCAGTTTGAGAGATGAGTGGTTTAGGGCTCCAAGTTCTACGTGTTCTTAGAGGTAGCTCCAGGCCAGAAGTCTGTTTTATGCCCAGGTTTAGTACTGGTTGGACTCTGTCTCTTGGTTTTTTATCATAAAGACCTACTTTGCTGTTATATTCTCTGAGGCGGGGTATATTTTCCAGGAAACTTGCAATTTTTATAGACTTGCAAGTAAAGTCTTCCATCTTTTATAACAACTACATACATACATAACACTGACTTTTACAGGTTTTCTGCTCTACTGCTCTGACTCTATAGATCCATGGTTTACATTTCCTAACTGATATGAAAACAAACAAATGAAGGTATATAGCATTTACATATTTGGTGTGCTAATTGATCAATAATGCCATATTCCCTCCTGTTGTGAGAAATCTCAGTATACAAGGTATGGACTACCCAATGCATGAACAACAGACTTGGTACCCAGGTACAGGAGTGAAAAGGAACAAGTTGAACATAAATTATCTTGGATTAGCATGGCCGTGAGTCTGAATTAATAAACTCTGCTGTTATGTCACATCTAAATGAGAGGTGCTTGATGTCACATCATTTTGTAACATGGAGCACAAGTGTTCTAGTCTGTCTCCATTTCCAGTTAGAGAGAAAAACTAAAGCATATCTTTTCTCAGTTGAAACAAACCTTCAAGACTGTAATTTCTTCCTATTTTGTTGCCATTATACTGTTATTATGTACAAGTCCTTATGGTTTCATTTTGGTCACCCAACAATTTACAATTCAGAGATTCCCATGTGCCTTCACAGGGAAGGAATTAATAGAAATTTATTAAAACTTCCTTCATGTTTTATATAAAAGCATTTATTCATAGGGAGTTCCAGTGTATCATTGTTCCAGATTTTCAGGAAATACTTGTCCCTAATTCCCAATTTTTAGATACGTACTTAAATGGAAGCTGTGGGCTTCATGAACATGTACTTTCTGATTTTTCTCAGAGACTGCTCAGCTGAGGAACTTGGCCCTGTGCACTGAGCCTGTTCCCCAGGTAAGCCTACCTCTGGAAGCATGACAATCACTAAATGATGATTTAGATGCATTCTGGGAGTTTCTGGAGTGTGAGCCCTTGGCAGATGGAGATAGCATCTGAACAATTCTGCCAGATTCAAGCCAGCATTATGATTAATGTATATACATGACCCATGGAAGTTAGAAAGAATATTTGAAACAAAAAGAAATAAGAAGTGCAAACAGAAACCTCCAAGAGTATCAGCCACTTCCTGATGCTGCTGTTGACTCCAATTAACTAGATGGTTTTTACCAGATTCTTCAGAAACAGAGTGGTCTGCTGAATAATCACTACTTTTTTTTCCAACAGATGAGGATAATGGCAACTCGAGGGATTATCAGGTACAATATGTTCACTTTTTTAGGACATTGGATCTATTGACTGCTGCTTTCGTGAGAGTAAGAGGCACGATAATGCCATGCATAACGTAGCAGCTCCCCAATGGACAGTGTTCTCCAAGGAGTAAGGGAGGTGCAAGTCTGTACTGTTATGTCTTAAGCCATCAGTCATTCAAAGCAGTAAATAAACTCTTTGTAGCATATTAAAAGAAATTACTGTGTGCTTAAACAATGTTAACACTTATACTCTAGGAAAGAAAATTAATATGATCATACTACTCAGTATTGACATCATAGTGACTAACTGGAGGAAATCACAGCTATCAAACAAAGCGATAGACCTCAGGTGACACTTGGAATTAAGAAAAACACACAGACAATAAATGCCTCTCTTGAACTGTTAGGAGAAGATTGCTTTAAATGCAGGTTTTTGCTCCAAACAACAGCTTGGCAATTTCTGATTTTTAGAAGGAAAATCTGTTTCCTTTTACTTGAAACACTTATGGATCATAGCCCAGCCATCAGTGACAGATGTTGATAACACAAAAACTACAGCTGACAGAAATTCTCATCATAAAAAAATATTATGACTAAGATATCCATCCTGCCAACACTTATTTGTAGCCTTAACTTGTAACAAACAAATATTTCGATGTTTGTAGCATCAGGGCCTAAGTTTAACTGGATTTTTTTTTTCCCCCTTTCAATGCCTGTTTGGCATTTCCCTGCATGTGTTACTAAGGACAGCAGAAGCTGAGTTATTACTTGCAGGGACAAGAGATAAGCAGTCAATGATTTTCAGACTTGAGGTTGCAAGCCTAGAAACGTCAATAGAAGCAGGACTGTAATCCTGAAAACAGTCAAAAAAAAAAAAAAAAGAAAAAAATGGTGGTTTTCTAAAATAAGCCTTAAATTCTGCTTCAAAAGGAATGTGATAAAATTCCCTAGGTATTTATACCTTCCAAACACCTTTGTGAAGGAAGTTAACGTATTTATCATTGCATATCTGGGGAAACAGGGTCCTGAAGGAAAACAGCCCTGACTGATCATATTCAGAATTACTCTTGGATTTCAGATAGAGCTATTCCTGGTACACCCCACTGGGAGAGCAGGGCTGATCTCAATGGGGAGATTCACCTCACCTATCCAAGCAAGTAGATATTTCCTCTTTAGTCCCCTCCCAGCTCAGTGAAAGGAAACAGGGACTCGTAAGGCACAACGCATCTGACCTCTTTTAGGTGGCTGCATTAGATCACACCCTGGAGAGCTGGGTGTTGTCCTTCTCTCAGGCCTGTATGGGAAGCTGAGGGTCACCACGGCAGGCTGAACTCAGTGATTTAAGGTGAAGTGAGATGCATCCCACCCCAAATCACTGGGTTGAGGAAACATATAATTTGGTGTCTAAAAGGATTTGGAAGTCAGGATTTCTCTGACACAATCATGCCTAGCCATTGAGACAAGATGATCCAGTCTGGGCACCCGTAACAGCCAGATTTAGATCTTGGGACTCCTGCTGCTGGAGGTTGCACATTTAGTACCATCCAGCCAAGCAGCAGCACTTTACGCTCATGCAAGCATCTGCTTTTCTTGTCCTCCACCTCCTCTACAGAAGCATCCATCCTTCTCCTCACCTTCTCTTCCTCACACATGGGCTATCACTTCCCCCCTCATGTCTCGCAGCCAACCTTCCTTCTCTCTTAACATAGTCATCATACTAGGTCTTTTCTGTACAGCTAAGAAACCATTTATTGATGGATTTTTAAGAAGTCTATTTTAATAGACATTGTTTATTTAAAAAAAAAAAGTTGAAAAAGTACGTCTCTTCAATTTGAAATAGATCCCTGCCCTCCTGACACTGGGGTGTCACAGACAGGCACGAGGCTAACAGCATCCTATACTTTCTGTGCGCTGTAGTTCTGTCTTTACAATTCTTGCCTCAAGGGTGACCTAGGGTTTTGTCAGATCTTTGACAGAAGCTTTTTAAAAGACCTCTGGGAGTGGGGGGAAAAAACACACTTCCCTTTTCCTAAAATATTGGGATTTTCTTATTCATCCCTTGTTGCCCTAAGGATGATAAAGTTGCCTAAATGTATGTGCTTCACATGATATTTTTCTTCTCAGAGTCTCATCAGCAGGAGCAAGGTGGTCCAATTTCCTCCCCATCCCCAGTAACTGAACCATAAATTGGCAAGCTCACCAAATGAGGGAACATAAGCGTAATTGCACTTAATTGACAGGGCATCACACACAGCATACAGTTCAAGGGCGGAAACATTAATGACAGCAGTGTGTATACATAGTGACAGTCATTTCTGATCAGGAATAGGATGCAGAGATGTTTTAATTGCCATACTTAATGTTATACACGCAGTGCTACATTTAACCTATTTGAAAGCTCGTGTGCAGGTTACACAGTGATAGAACATTAATAAATTGCTGCTGCACGTGGTTCCAATTGAAGAGAGAATATTATTCTTAGCTGCACTTTACAAATACTCATCGTTTACTTAGCCAGGGAAACAATGCTTCCCTTATTAACATTTCTTATGCTTCAACAAAGGTTACACAATTATTTTTTTTTCAAGGTGAATCACCTCAAACCCCGGTAATGGTTTCACGTTTTCTGTTAATTGCAGAGAAACCAGAGCAGGCAGCAGTTTGCACAACCTTCAGGACACAGTGACGTCCAGCTAGACCGTGTCTTCCTCGCGGCTCAGAGATCACATGTTCTGCTGGTTCATCTCTAATGGGTGGCTGTCACTGACTGTACCTTTAATGTTCTTATCCTTATGAAAAGCAATTAAGGGCAGTATTTTTAAAGAGGACCAGCTAAAGGGCTGGATTGTAACTTAAAAGAGGAGTGATTTTCAGCCAGTGCTTGCAAAGTGCTTAAAATTGGCAGGTAAAATAATTTATAAGACCCAGAAGTGATCAGTGCGATTTGAGAAATCCTGCCCACAAAACATAACTGCAGAATTTGACGGGCTTTGATATAACCAAGATCTGTATAACCACTATTCAGTGTAGGTACATTTCAAACATACAACTAAGCTTTATGTTCATGTTCTGATCCTAAATCCCTTATTACCATGAGACAAAATGCACATTCTGTGCTCGTAAGGCTGTTCTGCCCGTCAGAAAACCACAATACTGTTAATATTCTGGGACAGAAGAGTGTCCACAGAGTTACGTGTTTATTCACTCGGCCATTTTCTGAAGAGATAAAATCTTTGGTCCCACTCCTCGTACAGCTGGTTACACTTGCATGCACACACCACCTAATCTGAGGAGTCGTTTAGTACATGAATGTTCGAGTCACAGCTTTGAATTTTACTCTCTTGCCTTTATGCTAGCTGTTATCAAATATGCCTTTATACAAATTAACAGGGGCCAATTAGCAGGAGCTTCAGATAAGCCTTTATGTGTTTGACTGTATAGCAAAGAAATTAAATGACTGATGTTTTATCTTAAACTTACAAAACCAAAATAGCTAACTAGTATAATACAAGCACAGACCTATCCTCACAGGACTGACACATTCAGAATATCATTGTAATTAATGTTTAAAAGGCTGGAAGTTAAGGCAAAGAATTTGCGTAGCAGTGGGCTTGTTCTGCAGGACTCTGATAGATACATTAAGAGTACAAAAAAATAGATGTACATAAATGAAGAAATAATATTATAGAAACTGTGACAAGATTTTCCCTTGTTTCCTTGATTTTCCACACATCAGCTTGGAAATGGTATGTTATTTAAGACCTACATTTGTTTAACTCTTTCAACAGTAGTCAAGACAGGACACCCACAGAAACAATAAAATCAGAAGACTTCACAGAAACATCTCCACCATGTATAAATGTACTGTTAAAATAATACTTGCAGCTTGTTTTCTTCTGTACTCAGTTGTGCAGATTTGTCTTTTTACTTGCCGTGTTCTAATTCCAGCCAGCAGCTCAGCACCATGCAGCCGCTTGGTCACTTCCCCGTGATGGGATGGGGGAGAGAATCAGAAGAATAAAAGTGAGAAAACTCATGGGTTGAGACAAAGACAGCTTAATAGGTAAAGCAAAAACCACACACACAAGCAAAGCAAGGGATTCATTCACCACTTCCAATGGGCAGGCAGATGTTCAGTCATCTCCAGGAAAGCAGGGCTCCATCGCCCATAACAGTTACTTGGGAAGAGAAACGCATAACTCTGAATGTTGCCCCCCCCTTCCTTCTTCTTCCCCCAGCTTTATATGCGGAGCATGACATCATATGATATGGAATATCCTTTTGGTCACTGGGGTCAGCTGTCCCAGCTGTGTCCCCTCCCAACTCCTTGTGCACCCCCAGCCTACTCGCTGGTGGGGTGGTGTGAGGAGCAGCAAAGGCCTTGGCTCTGTGTGAGCACTGCTCAGCAGTAACATCTCTACACTATCTCTAGTATTCTAAAACATCTCTGTATTATAATCAACACTGTTTTCAGCACAAATCCAAAATGTAGCCCCATACTAGCTACTATAAGGAAAATTAACTCTACCCCAGCCAAACCCAGCACATACTTTCTATTCATTATTCAAAGACCCAAACATGCAATGGAATATGCATTTTCTTGACAGTGGCAACCTTACAGGACTGGTGCACTTCATTTTACCACTCTGCCACTGTTGTGTTTACAGAGGAGGTCTTTGGCATCTTGAAAACCACATTAGTTTCACCATTGATTTCCTGATCTCAACTTAGTTACACAGTAAGGAAGAAAGCATGGTGTTATAGAAACATCCATCTCCATAATTCATGTTATGGAGAGCTATGTCACACTTTATCTTTGTAGACAGTTTCATGAAGGTTCGACACATTTTTAAGCAGACATGACTGACACTACAGTGGGCAACACAAAAGAACAACAAAAGTCAATCAATCAAAAGAAACAAAAACATGTCAAATGAAGAAAGATCAAGAAGAACACTGTGAAGGACCAGAGGTCTGGAATAACCTATGAGGAAAGATGGTAAGTATTTGGGCTGTGATAAGAAGAAAGAAAGCAACAGCTTTAAACTACCAGAGAGATCTAGTCCAGACCTACAAAAAGCTTTGTAAAAGTAAGGTTCATGGAGCCAGGGAAGGACTTGTCTGGGGAGACTGTGAAACCCTCGTCACTGAGGATCTCAAAATTACACTAGAAAAACATCTGTCAAGAAGAGCAGATGTATTGCTAACACTGTCTTCAAGGTCTTATGGGCTTTTTCCAGGCTGTTTAATAAGATTTTTATACAGTACTTCACTTCTTAATGTAAACACACACATACTCATCTAAACAGCACAGAAAATGATAATAGCAAGTTAGTTGTACAAGAAGAACAAACATGGCTTAAGAATAGATAAAAATTAATTTCATAGCAATTACTAGATAGATGGAGGTACTAAAAATGTAAGCATGAATCTTAATAAATTAAATTATCTTTAGAAATGAATAAATCTACCAAGTAATTATCTGTTCTGATGAAAACACCTTTTTTTTAATTTTTTTTAAATAAAACGCAGATAATTAAAAATAATAACTTGGAGAACACTGAGTTGAGGAAAAAATTATGAACAGAAAGAGCTATATCTATAGTAATAAATCAAATATGCCTGGTGCTGAAATCCACTGGCACAGAATGGTCCACACTCATCTTCTTGCCCTACAAAACTGGACGTCTGTGTGCAGAGTCCCTCTTGGAAATGGTCTTTGGCAAGCAGATTTTTTTTTCCAATGTCCCTAACCATTAGTAAGTGTAGGCCAAAAATGTGCTGAGGACTATCCTAGAGTTTTAACAGTGGTGACATTCAAGTTCTAGTGCCCAAGAATGTTTTCTGACAAAGCTTAATTTACTGGTATAAACATAGCTAATGATAGCAGTGTCATATCAGAGTAATTCCAATTTGCTCTGGGTTTGCAGTACTGCACAAGAATAAACGCCTGATCCCAGGGCTCTGAAGGCACTGCCATGGTGGCTGTTTGAGCTCACAGGGGCAAAATTATAGTCCCTGAAGTTCATGGAACACAATGGGAAATATGGTTTGGATCTTGCCTTTGCAACCTAGGATTAAAAATAATTATGTGAATTCTGTCTCCTGAACTACAAATGGGAGGAAAGGAGTTATATGCAGTTTCTGAATGAATCCAAGACTCCGAGTCAGGATAAAAAAATAGAACAAAAATAGCATGCTGGTTCATGCAATTGGTGTCCCCAGGCTGCTCCCAGTGTTTCTTATTGGCTAGCTCTAGCCTGTCTAAGAAAATTAATCTATGGAAAGTATTAAATATATGAATGTGATTGAACTTTAGTTTGTATGGATTTGGGTTAGGATGTTTTGGGTCTAGTCTATTAGAGTACAGCCAATATTACCAAGCACCAGCCATCTATCTAGAAACCAGAAGGGTGGTTTAGTGTGTAATCCCACATCCCAGGGATTGTCCTTAACAATGATAGTCTTTAATTTTACTGATAGATGAATGATTTGGATTGAAAGCTGAGGTTTTGGTCTCCTCTCCTCACTGACAGGCACCTTGAGCACACAGCATCTATGATAAGAGTTTTCTTTATTCAAAATCAAGGTAGAGAAGCCAGCGAACATAAAGGCAAAGGAATAAGCCCTCTTAGCCTCCAGCTCCCTGGTCCTGCCTTTCAGGATTGAAGCTCTTGGGCTTCCCTCTTCAGCAGCATTAGTCTCACTGTCTTTCTGAAGCAATGGAAAGTATCCTGCTTTACATTCAAGCAGTCAGAAGTTCAAAACCTGGTAACACAGTCATGCAGTTCATGAATATTTTCTTCCTATACCTTGCAGGAGCACTAAACTCAGAAAGAAAATTACAAGGGAAAAATTTCATACCAAGTGAAGCCATGCTGCAATATCTAATGAGAACACAGCCTTTATTCTGATAAAAGTTCTTTGTGTTACTCTTTTATTAAGAGGGACCATGCCAATTTCTCTGTACACATGGCAGATCAGAAGGGGCTTTTATAATGCAAAGCCTTAGAGTATCTTCTGAATGTACCTGGCATTGCTCTGAATTTGCACTACCTACTGTTCCTCTTCATCTCAATCAAAGAGAATAGCTCTGAACAAAGATTAATGAAAATCATTATTAAGGTGATTATTAACAGAGATTATTTTTGCTGTTAGTGTCTGAGACATTCATAATGCTGTGTTTATGGGTGAAAGCCATTTTCATTAAAGCTCACACACACACACATTTTTTTTTTAAGATTAGGAACCAGTGTTAAATTAAAGGCACAAATGCTGGCATCCTGGGTACAATTGTTGTTGCATTCCCTCTGCTCAAAGGAAAAAGATAAGATCGACTAAAATTATTTCCTTAATCCAGGCAGAAATGAGTCACAGGTCACTACAGATCTCTCTGTAGTATTTATTTAATCCTATTTATTGAAATCAAAAGTATTAACTGACAGTTGACTGAAATAATCACAAGGATTGATAAATGCTATTTTTGTAACATCCCACTCTATGGTGAAGAGCCTGGGAGGTCCTTAAACCAAACTTTCCTTCAGCCTCAAATTTGAGAGGGTTACACACCATAGATGATGTAATCTACACCCAGAGAAAGCTTTGCCATTTATGGCCCATTTAATTGCACACTTGCTAGTCATCTCTTTCAAAAAAGATTTGAAAGACCTTTCTTTTTGCCATGATCAGCAATTTTTATTCGCAAATAATACAACAAACGCATAACCACCACTCACCCCTAATTTCTTGTCCACTGCTATCCCTGATGTAATTATGGAAGAGATACATCTTGCTTGATTTTAGGTATTAATCTGTACATCTGTGCTGGTCACCCTATCTTCCATTTCACAGAGACCAAGAGAATGTGAATCATCCAATAGACTTCAGATATCTATTTTAGGATGAATCATGACCAGAAGTTTCCCTTTCATTCCTCTGAGCCCCTGCAGACGTCTAAAATTTGGAAAGTTGAGTCATTCCCTGTGTATGCTCATCTTGCCTGTAATACACGTGGTCAGGGACTTTCTGGCTTTCTGGATGACCACTGCACAGGAGGTCTGGTGAAAGACTGGAAGACCTTCATGTAGAAGATGCATCATGAAACATCCTAAGACATAATATACATCATTTCCAATACAAATACTTATATGAGCTAATTTAAGAGTTCTTGCTGCCTTCTCTCAAGCCCTCATTCCTCTCCCTGCTGGAATTTGGATGACTAACTCTTCTAAATTCTCCAAATATTCCCAACAAAAACATGACCTGTACCAAACCCACTCTAATTAGTGAAAAGTAGCTGCTGTCTTCTCACAGGTATACTATTAACCTTTCTTAAACCAGGACTAGTCTTATTTGAATGGAGCCAGAAGATAAAGATCACGATTATGATGGCCTGCAGGCTATCATAAAAATAAAATATCTCTGAAACAGAAATTAAGTCCTAATCCTGTTCCAATAGAAATCAGGGGTGCAGTGCAAGTACTATAGACACAGGGTCACATCCTTAGATGCTACTGTTACTGGTCTTCTGAGCTTACATTGACTTAGAAACATTGCAAGGTGTCTCAGCAGCTTAATTTATTTCTTCCTCCAGAATGAGGGGCAGGCAAAGCAAAAGTTTTTGATTTTCAGGACAACTCTTGCTGCTGTAGGGAATGACCATGCACCCATACACTGTGTAGCCACCCAACACACCCTGACCTCTCTCAGCAGCTCTCACTGGCCTTTGACACAACAGCTGCCTTCAGACGTTTGCTGCCTGAGGCAAATTCTTGCTCAGCTGTAGAGCAAGCCCTGCGCTGAGTCTGCCCACAGAAGGTTTCTGTGTATTTCAGCACAAAGGATTACACCAATGCTAATGGAAAATCCTATGCAGGATGTAAATAGTGAAATACCAAGTACTTCAGTTTGATGCTGTTACGCAACTGATTTTTGCAACCAAAATGTATTTCTACAACTACCTGAAAGGAGGTTGCAGACAGATGGGTGTTGGTCTCTTTTCCCAAGCAACAAGTGATGGGACAAGAGGAAATGGCCTCAGGTTGTGCCAGGGGAGGTTTAGACTGGATATTAGGAAAAATTTCTTTGCCAAAAAGTGAAGCATTGGGACAGGCTGCCCAAGTGGTTGAGTCACCATCCCTGGAGGTATTTAAAAGACATGCAGATGTGGCACTTAGGGACATGGTTTAGTGGTGGAGTTGGTAGTGCTAGGTTAATGATTGGACATGATGGTCTTAAAGGTCTTTTTCAACTTAAATTATTCTATGACTCAAAGCTAATGATTAAGAAATTGAAACAACAGCTTTTCACATAGCTTGAGAGCAAGGTTTCCATCGACTGTAATGTGCTTCTGGTATCTGCTAAGGCTGCCAACCTTGATCCTGCAAGCCCTGCTGTGCCTGGGTTTGGATTCCAGAATATGGCTCCATTTTCTGCTTATTTCTTGTCCATCATATAACAATGGATCAATTTTAATAACTAATGGGAGCATTTTGGAAATCGTGAGTATTCAGTGGAATTCATTGCAAATTAAATGTGTCATTGGATATATGTAGGACACTTTAAATGCCTAGAAAAGCTCTCCAGTTCTGATCTCTGAAATGTTAGTCTTATATAATTTCACAATGTAACTGTAAATTTCTTAAAGACAGGCAGATGATTGATATATTGTAAATTGCAATACCTATAAAAGATGGGGCGACTGAACAAGATTTGGGTTTATCTCTCCAGTGAAGCCATGAATTATCTGAGAGAATATGACAAGCAATTCATCAAAATATAAACCACACAGTCAAGCAAGTGTATATATTCCTTTAAAGCTTAAGCCAAAGCCCATCAGAATTCAACAGCAGCCGTTCTATTGAGTTCAGGAGGCTCTCAACGCAGACCTAAAGGAAAATTCATGACTAAACTGGAAGGCTGGGTATAAAGTGGTATAAAGTTGTAAGTTGGAATAATACACATGTTCATCCTTTACGAATAAAATCATTTTCTGGGTGTAACTTATATGTGTTACTATGTTATGTTTCAGCTCAGTGCCTTAATCTTCTCTAGCCTGAACAGGAAAAGAAAGATTTTTCTTTTAAAATAGTGAAATATTGTCCACAGTAAATACTGGCCACATAAATTTTGGAGTAGGAGATCCCTGTTCCTCCTTGCAGCACATTTGCCTCATCATCTGTGGATTTCTTTTTCTGTGTTACTGTGCCATTCTCATGTGTAAAAATATAATTCTTTCCCCAAAGTGAGCACACATGGCTTTATTGTGAAAGAAGGACCTAAACCTTCAAGAATTGTGGCATTTCCCATCAGAGGTGGAAAAAAACCCCAGTCATATTTCTATACCAGCCCTGTCATCTGCACCATTCTTTGCATGTTCTTTTATGTCATTCTAACACGCCTTCATACACATATGCATAAACCTTGATGACCCTCCCTGCTTCCCCAGAAAGAAGCAATCATCTGGAGATGTAGAAGTGGCCGGGAGTTTTTTCCTACATCAGTTACCACAGTGGAGGAAAAAGTCTCCAGCCTGTCCCAGAGAAAAAAACTCAGAAGTGCCATCTGGTTGTCAGACATGTTAAGCCTTTCAAGAAAATCAGTACTGCATTTTTTATTAGCAAAACCAGATCCCTGCACTCTGGAGCTTAAACATAACTTGACTTTGAATCCTGACTGATTCATTGTGTTCTGCACTGCCTATTTATTTGGAACTTGCACAGTTTCAGACCACATCTGCTGGTAAAACAAAAGATATTAATCCTCACTGCAGTATGTAATGCAGAGCTTTGTGAAGTGCTTTTTACCAAAAGCTTGGCAAACTGAAATTCTTCTGTCATGCACAGAACAAACACAGCAGAGACAGCTGTAACATCAACTCACCTGCCCTGCCTTAGCCCAAGAGGTCCCAGTCCTGTTTGCCTGGTCAGTCTTCCCTCCCTCTGCTGATTCCACTTCCTTCGTTAACGGTTGTCAGTAATAGCATGCTCTGAGATGGGGCTGCTTCTCCGACATGGAGGATATTACTTGAATCATTTCACATCCCCACTAAAAATGACACATAAGAGCAGAGAACAAATCTCGCAATGATTTTGAATTAACCCACTATATGAGAGAGCACAGCCTTTCCCCAGGGTCCAGAGCCACCCAGCCTTCAAAGCTTTTCAAGAAAAGACTTTTTATTTAAGTTTTGCCAGACCACATAAACAAAGATGATCTCAGACAAACAATAGCAAACATCAGAAGAGAATTGTTCTGAGATACACCAGAAAACCAACTGAAAGCACTGTGAATGTGTGTGCACACGTATAAAGAAATGGAGTACTTGAAGAGTTTGCTGTACAAACATTTCTCTTGTTATTCAGTCTAAAGAAACTTGACAAAATGCATTCAGAAAGGGGCTTTGTCTGGTAAGAATCATAAAGAGGGTGGTATATAATAAGATAACATAAATTTATCCATCAAGCTTAGAATACCAAAGCACAGAGCCTTGCAGAGGCAGCAGCGTGGAAACCAAAGCACTGTATCCACATGGTATTGTGGCCAAGCTTAGCTGACCGGAGAAGGTAAACCAGCTACTTACCTAATCCCAGCTTTGGGGAAAGCTCATTCAGCAACAGGAAAACAACCTACATTTCATTGTGCTCCTAAATCCTTAGTCTCTAAATCTCACTTTTTAAGTGATTTGGATTTAAATGATTTAAGTTCACAGGAACTATTTAAACTTCACTACTAGGTACTTACTTCATAGGTACAATTTATTTTTTTTTATACACTCAATATTTATAGAAATTATTTCTAAGCTCTTGATATTTAAATAAATGCCATGGATGATGGGGGAGATACAAACTCTCCTGCAGAGATATACAGAACTTTCTTCATAGGCTGCTTCTTGCACCCGTGGGGACAAAAGTCCCATCTTCCGTATACTGCTGAGATGTTAGCCTGGAGGGCCTGATGATGTGTCTTTTCACCTCGTTCAAGATGGCAAAAGGGTGCTTCTTACCTCCTCTCCCTGAAGCCACCTCCTTGGTACTGTATTTCCTTGATGCCTAGCAGAATCCAGATTTGCCCTTTGAAACAGCAGAGGCCAGGAAGCTGATGTGTTACATTTAAGACAAGACCGATGATGCACTGGCTCTTCCACCCTCACCTCCCACAAAGGCAGAGTTGGCAGTCCGGGGGTCCCCAGGCACAGCAAGATGGTGAAGCAGCAGATGCTCAGTGGTTTCTGGCACTGGGTTTGCCCAGAACACAACTCCTCATTGGATTTGCCCAGTGGTTGAAATTTCATATTACACGTCTTTTACATATAAGTCTCTTGCTGTCAGTAACAAAGGTTTATCCATTACTTTCAGTGGACCGTTTGTAACACGGTGGACATCTTCAATGACATTTTCAGTGTTGTGGTTTGGTATGACCTACCTTACCAGACATCCTTCTGTCTGCTGGGATCAGTTCCTCACTAACACTAGGTCCCTAGTAAGCAAGAGAAACTATGGCCAGAACTGGAAAGCTGATGCCTAAGATGAGCTGTCTCAATACCTTCTTATCTTTATTAAAATACTTGAGAAGCCAGCTGGCCTCACTGAGGGTTGTCAGAAAACTGGCATTTTTGTCTAGCAGATCATTTAGTCGTATACTAAAATAGATACCTTTGAATGTCTTAAATTACTTAATTTTTGTTTATGCATTGTTATTTGAATATGCTGGTGTATATATATATGATTTAAGTTTATTCTCAATTCCCAGTTTGAATACAAATTTGGAGAATAAAAATGGAGAGCAAAGGGAATGTGAAGAAGTTGATGAGCATCATTAGAGACAAACGGAGAAACTCATCTTGTATTATGGGGCAGGGTTGAGTGTATGTTTTTCTTTCTTATGGTAATATTTTAGAAAACTGTAAGGAGTATTTGAGTGAGCTCTGAAGGCTTTGACAATTTTTGCAAGTTAAAGTAACTGAGGAAAATATTTCATATAAACAGAGCATATCTTCACTGCTTTCATTCTTTGCTAGCACTGATGGACAAGTTAAATGATCATACAGAAACAGGTTCATAATATAAGAAATCAATGCAACAATCTTGTAATTAAAGGTGAAGAAATTGATGTCCATATGTGTAGCTTTAGATATGTAATACAATCTACATTATGCACAAAATAAATATCAAATTTAGCTTAGCCATAAAGGCTTGTCATCATGCTCATAGAAAGACACCATCCTTTGGTTTTGTTACATGCTAATACATAACATATATTTCTATGTATCAACGGGTTACCATTGAATTATAGCATTCCTACTTGTTATTATCAAGCTGTTGCCTCATCAGTCAAGATCAGGATCCCACCATGTCAGGTATTGGCCAAAGACAAGACAGTGCATAGTCACCATCCTAAATGATCTCAACAGTCAGGTGGTGAATAGAGAATAAGATCATTATCTACTCAGAGAGAGTAACGTGAAGCTCAGCATATAACATGCCAGTTGCAGGAAGGTTTTTGTTTGTTTTCAGATAAGTACGAGACACATAAATATAAGGAACAGACTAGATGGAAGAACTTGGGAGTGCAGTGGGTAAAATGGTTGAGAATAAACCATTGAAGAGGCATGGTAGTAGAAACCTGGAGCATAAAAACTGGAAAGAGAATGTACAGCCGAAATTAAAGGAAATATATCCTGATGATGTTGGCATCTGCTTTTACAGCTACTCTTGCTAGCTGCAGGTCATAGTAACAGCAATAATAATGATAAAATTCTGATGACACAAGAATTTTTATTTAGCCTTGCCAGGTTCCTTTGCAAAGACTAAAGATACAATAGGTTGGCTTTTCTCTAGATGCGGTACTTCCTTATAGAAGGTTTGTATTCATGATGCTAAATGAATCCCTAATCTCAATACTGGGGAGCAGTACATGGTGAGGCATCCCAGGAAAGGCAGTGCTACTCTTTTCAGTTCTGTCAGTGGTCCCAGCAAGCTCTGTAATGGGAGACTGTTGTAGCTCACATCAGACTGTAATTTATTTACCTGTGACCCAGACAGGCAAGGTGAAAACTCAGCCTATTTCTCATGCTGTTCCTTCCAAGATCCTTAAATGTTAGAAAGTCTGTGCTTGCAATGCCGACTTGTCTCAGGGGTTTAAGAAATTATCCCTCTTGTTCTGCTGAATGTCAACAATAATCAGGTTAAGCCTTGCCACCTGAAGACACTTTTCCTAAATAGACATTTACAACATCAATCCTCAGACAAGCTTTTGCAACTTATCGCAGGAGCATCCACAAATTTGACACAAAGACACGGGTGTTGTGTTGGGACTTCAGGCACTGTGAGGATGGACGAGTCTGTTCCCTTTGATGTGTCTGTTCTCAGAAGAATGGGACACCTTCATTTTCTTCCAGCTGTCAAAATTATTCTGAAATCTAGACCACCCATTAAAGGGAAGGCAAAATTTATTTTATTAAGGTGAAAAACTTAAGAAATTAATAATGGTGTTTGAAAAAGGATCCCTAGAAATTAATGAAATCATGATGGGGAGATTCCTAGCCCTGGTTGTACTCCACAAGGTTTTCATTCAGCTAAAATGTCAAATATTTCACAGTTCTGCAAGATGGGTTGTTATCTTTACTCAAGATGCTGACTGCTGCTTCCTCCAAATGTATTCATCTGAAAACTAGATTAGCGGAGACTCATTTGAAATGTGTGTCTCAACATCTCCTGCAACATGCAAATGTGGTACGTACTTGAGATGCGCAACTTCTACAAGATCAAGAAGTGTACCCATATCAACTGCATGAGGTTCGATAAGGCCAAGTGCAAGGTCCTGCACATGGGTTGGGGCAACTGCCAGTATCAATACAGGCTGGGAGATGAAGGGAATGAGAGCAACCCTGAGGAGAAGGACTTGGGGGTACTGGTGGATGAAAAACTGGACATGAGCCAGCAATGTGCGCTTGCAGCCCAGAAAGCCAACCATACCCTGAGCTACATCACAAGAAGTGTGACCAGCTGGTCAAGGGAGGTGATTCTGCCCCTTTACTCCATTCTTGTAAGACCCCACTTGGAGTACTGCATCCAGCTCTGGGGTCCCCAGTACAAGAAGGACATGGACCTGTTGGAGCGAGTGCAGAGGAGGCCACGAAGATGATCAGAGGTCTGGAGCACCTCTCCTGTGAAGACAAGCTGAGAGAGTTGGGGTTGTTCAGCTTGGAAAAGAGAAGGCTCCAGGGAGACCTTAATTACAAGAAATATGGGGACAAACATTTTAGCAGGGTCTGTTGTGATAGAACAAAGGGTAATGGTTTTAAACTAAAAGAGGGTAGATTTAGACTAGATACAAGGAAGAAATTCTTTACTGTGAGGGTGATGAGGCACTGGAACAGGTTTCCCAGAGAGGTGGCAGATGCTCCATGACTGGATGGGGTTCTGAGCAACCTGATCTATTGAAGATGTCCCTGCTCATTGTAGGGTGCATTGGACTAGATGAACTTTAAAGGTCACTTCCAAACTAAACCACTCTATGATTCTATTCTAAGTTTAAGACCTCACCCAGAAAACTGTCGACAATTTTTTTCTTAGCATGTGAAGATGTTTAAGGAATGCTGATGTCCCTTAGGAATCCTTGTGTACTTGAACCATGGTACTTTCATTGAAAACAGTAGGATGTAATTTTCAAATAAATAAAAGGATGTTCTTTACATACTTCCGGAATCTGTTGTTTCAGGAGGTAGCGGAGTATCAGCAGGTTCAAAAAAGTTTAGGCAAATTCATGGCCAGCAGGTCCATAAACAGAAGTAGGAAATAGGAAGGGATTTACTAAGAGCCCTATCCGATGATTACAGTTGTTGCAGGACTATGAGGGAAAAGAACTGCAGAAGACGGCCAGGCTCACATGCTCAATGGCTTCTCCCATTGCCACTGCTGGGGACAGAGTACCCGGCTAGACAGACTCATTAACTGGGTATTTCCCCTGTCCCTATGAGTAGCTGGACTTTTTCTAATGATGAAAGCAAGGCCTACGAATACACTTGGTGTTTAACTTGAGTGTAAAGAGTTTATTTAGTCACTGAAGATTAAGTCATCCCTGAAACCAGGAATGCTGGGTTTAAACTTCAGTATATAACTTTGTAGTATGCATACTGGAGACTCTATTTTATACAAACATAGCAAGACCAACAAGAAAAGCATCTCCTTACGCTCCTTACTCTTGAAAGAGGCTGCACCAAGTTCCAGGTGAGCCTATCAAGTAAGCGGGAAGACATCTCATTACTTCTTACTGCACTGAATAAAACAACATAAAATTTAGCCTTCAGACATCTTTAAGTTGGCAAGTGTGAATTCAGATAAATTCTGGAGGAAGAGAAGAACTTTAGCCAATAAACAGAGAGAAACTTTCAGACTATGCTTCAGCAGAAACAGAATTTAAACTCAATGCAAAACTCTGCTGCTGAGAGTTTCATTTTAATCAGTCATTTTCTTCTTGTTTTTATTTGCACAGCAGTTCTGAACAAATTGAAAAGTGTTTTTTTCTCCTTTGTTGCAGGCTAGGTTCCTACCACTTCCATTGTAAAGGAGAATTCAATTTTGCAGTGATAACTTCAAGAATACACAGATAAGGCACTTGTAGGAAGGGGGGTGGAAGAGAAGACTACCAGGCATGAATGAAAGTACTGAGAAAATACAGAAAAAAAGAGCAATTGTCAGCTGCCCTTTACCTTGTAGGAAGAGAAATTTTTCTCCAATCTACAATCTTCAGCAAGAGAGAAAGTAGTGAGCTTTGCTGATGCTAATTTCATCTCTTCATTGTTTTGGAAAGATGCATTTACATTTTCTGTGTGGATAAGCAGGACTAGACAGCTTATGGAGAGAGATAACGTAAGCGCTGAGCTCTGTTGAACCTTGGCAGCTTTCTGGTTTTAATCTCAATTTATTGTCCAAACTCTATCTCTCTAATGGCCAGACTAAATCCAGATTTAGATAAAAAAAAAATGTGTGGGCTCAATTCAAACTTCCTTTGAGGCTGGATGCTGTGTTTTGAGGTGGAAACAGCACCAGCCTTAGCAGGAAGATGGGAAAGTTTTAAGCTCTGCAGCCGCCACTGCTGCAAGTGTGCAACATGAGATAGCGGTGACCGGCTATGGACGGCTTATGGCACAGAATAAGCACGGACAAAAGGACAGCCATGCTGGGTCAGCTAGCTCAGCGCCCGGTCGTCAGAGGTGGCCAGAAGCAGATGCCTGGGGAGGAGGATACAGACACAGAGACTGTACAGCAATACTACACCAGAATAGTCCTCTGCTCCTCAAAAATTTGCAGTTTAGTGAAAACCTAATCCAGATCTGTTGTCTGGGTTCATTATCCCTCAATTCCGGGAATTCATCCAGTTGTCTTCTTTGTGCTCAATTTCAACACTTGCAGTCTCGTGTGGCAGAGAATTTCAGAGATTAATTCTCTGCTGCGTAATGAAACATTTTCTTGTTTTGTTTGCTGTGAACCTGCTACCAGCTACCTTGCCTTGAAGACCCTAGTTTCTGTATCAGTAGAGAGAGTGGAAAATTAATTCCTACAAGCCCTTTGTGCATCCCACAGAACTTTATACACCCTTGTTTAACCATCTCTCAGTTGCCACTATTTTTCACTGAAAAGCTGCACCCCATTTAGTCCATCTTCAGGTTAAATCTGCATCCCACCTTAGCTACTGTTCACTTGGCCTTTTCTAGTAGCATCATGCCCTTGAAAAAGAGACCAGAACCGCATACAGAATTTCCGATGCAGGCACACCAGCATTTTACATAGTGATATAACGATATTTTCTATTTTATTCTCTTTCCTAACAATTCTTAATATTCAGTTTGCAGTTTTTTACCACAGCTGGGCACTGAGTTCAATAAAACTATATATTATAACCCTAAGATTTCATTTCTGAGTAATAGCAGTTAGCACAGAGCCCATTATTTTATATGTGAAGTTTGGATGGTTTTTTCCCCCATGTATGTCATTTTACATTTATCTATTCTGAATTTCATCTGCCACTTAATCACCAAGTCTTTTAGTCTCTTACAACCCTTCTGCAATTCTCCGCAGCTGGTTCTCACTTTTAACTCAGCAACTGAACTTAGATTTCCCACCCCCATGGCACACCTATGCTTGTTCTTACACCCTTGGAATAAAACACTCACAAACTTTGATTGAATTGAGATTAATGAGCTTTGTGTTACAAGTTTACCTCTAGATTTTAAATATTTGCATGCTTTCCTATACCTGCAAACCTTTGAACCACTGGAAAGTTACACAAGCAGTGTTGCTCACACAGAAAAGAAAGAAAAGAAAGATGGAGTAAGTGAGAAAAGGCGAATTTGATTATCAGGAATATAAACATTATTCTGTATTCTGTATTCTGACAGTGGATTTCACGATAGCCTCCTAAATTAGCTACATTCATGCCGTGAAACTTGATGTCATTGGACAGGCTTTCCATATTAATGCCCTAAATTAATTATTACAATTTCTGTTCTGGCAGAGCTATGGACTTAGTAAAATGCAAGCTCCAGCCCAGAGGGATTACACCCCAATGCACTGATTGAAGAAAGCAGTTAAGGACAGGTGTAGTTCTAGTCACCTCATTAAGTTCTTCCCCAAATACATCTGGTTTTCCAAAGTCATGGCTGAGGCTGAAGGGTCTGGACTTGGAACTAAATCAGAGGCCCCAGTCAGTGTTCCCCAGCTATGTTCTTATTCTTAAAATTCTGCCTAGAAGAAAAAAGAGAGAAAAGAAAAA
>VXBL01000475.1:121710-132286 GCA_013400195.1 Aramus guarauna | reverse complement strand
AAAAAAAAAAAAAAAAAAAAAAAGGACATGACTGTTGTAAAGTGAGATCTTGAATCCATAAGTTGCATTTAAAAAGATGGGAACAAAAAATATTTTAATAGCCTCTTGCCATCACAGTCTCCAGTTTTGCCACAGTTGCTGAGTGTTTCGTGACATTAGAGTAATTCCAAAGCGTACCTTGAGATGCTCTCTAATTAAGCCACAAGAAAGCAAACAAACAAGCAAACAAAAACAGGCTTGGCAACACGTCATTCAAGGTTTGAGAAATGCAGTCAAAGTGTATGAAATGCTTTACTGCTTTGAATGCAAACATTTGACTTTAAAAGTTGGAAATGTGTTGTTCTGTACATCTTCTTATTAATTATATTTCATTTTGAATTCAAAGCCAGGCCAGCATCAATTTATTTCACTCAACTATATCAGCTCTAGTATGTTATTTTTCAGTTTTACTTTCAATCTGGCTCTGACTGATAACATTTTCTGATCGATGAAAAGGCAGAGGTTGTTACCAAAAGTAATGGTATGTTATAAAGCTGCTCTAGTCCAACAATTAAGAGCATTTTATTATGTAATAAAGCCAGTGCTATTTTTTTCACTGCAGCCATACAGCATTATTTCAGACACTAATTTGCACGTGATAAATTATTGATGGGGCAAAAAAGCATTTTTTTCTCTATCAAGCTCAAAAAGCATATATCTTTTAATATATTAATAACCATAGTCTTCAGGAGGTTGTAATGTGATCTTTCTTAATTGAGACAAAATGTATGCATAGCTATTGATTAGATTCAACTGTCGGAGTGGTCCTTCCTGAGCTGGGTAGTATGGAAAGGCATTAGCATGAACAGAAGGTAGAAACAATCTTCTGCTCTATGAAGTATTAGAATAGCTGAGTGCTTACCACCACTGCATTAAACAGCGTGACTGAGGAGTTTATTCTCACTGCTACTATCTAGTCTGAGAAATGTATGCAGGGGAGAGGTTATCACTGGCAAGAGTTTGTTATTGTTTTCAGGTGTACATTTCTCTTGCTTCACATTAAAGACTGACGAGTGAACAAACGCAGCTGGCATTGGGAGCAGAAGAAAAATCTTTATCTCCTATAAGAGCTCCCTGCACAGGTTTAGCCTTGCCCTAAGAAAAATGCTTCTTGCACAGGGACTCTATTGGGAAGTTATAAAGTTGTGCTGTGCCTGAGATTGGAGCATTTCTGGAGCCTCTAGTGACATTTTAGTTAAACTCTAAACAGACCGTAGCTGTGCAGGTTTCCTGTGAATTTGATTGAGCTTTCAGTGGGAAGCCTGGAAGAGTAGAGAGGATCTGGAATAGTAATACTTCCTTACTGGAGTCTTCTCAGTGGTGAAAGCTGTGAATAAGTGTGTAATGTGAAGGATGCATTGTAAAATTTAGGAATTCAAATTTATAGGTAGGTCTTTAAGACACCTGATCATCTGTTTATAGTTGCCATTAATGATAGTTACTGAGTTGCTTTGGTTGGATATGAAATGGGACCATGAAAATCCAGCTTTGTAACAGTGTTTAGAACCAACAAGAATTCTGGAAAGAAATAGTCATGCTTCAGAGCTTTATTCGTCACAAGACTTTGGATAATTAAGTAGATTTTTTTTCCTAGTGAGGAGATAAGTAAAAGTCCTACTGCAGAGTGTCTGCTTCTGCATTAGCTCCTCAAAAGTAATTTTTAGAGACAAGCTGCTGAATGAGATGGAGGACTAGCCTGATTCACTGGAACACTTTCTCTGTTTCAAAAGCTAGAATGATCCTCAGCTCATTAGGGAGTTATCTGCATCTGTCAAAGATCCATCCTGTGGTAAAGACAAAGAGCTTATAGCCTGGGAGAGTTTTTTTCCATTCTAAATTATTCTATATACCTCCACCATGATCTTTGTCAGGTCTCAAATTAGGCCTCGTTTCCTCATCCCTCATTTTTTCCAAATGGTGATACTTGCTTCACAGGACTGCAGTAGGTCTTCATAACCCAGAATCTGCAAAGCACCAATAGTCCATAATTGAAAATCCCTAGCACAATACAAGCTGTCATTGAGCACCTTTGAAATTAAACCAGATGGGACAAAAGAAAAGATTGATGACCAAAACAACACTGTCCTGTCTCACAATTGTATGGCCAAAGTGAACAACAAGAAATGTCTTTTCTATTTCCAGTAGGCTGGCCAGGGTATGAGTGTGTAAGAGAAGCCAAGACACTGATTTGTGAAATCCCCAGGAAGTATGAGTCCTGTCTAAAGCTCAGATTCAGAAGGAAAGAGAATCTACCCTGTCTACTCTGGTAACAAATCATTCTGATTTCTCTTTAAACTGTCGTTAAAAATCAGAAGTAAAAAATAAAAATAAAAAATATTGCTTTTATCTCTGAAAACAATTAGATAATGTTGCTGAGGTTTGCATCATTTATACTACCGGATGGCAAGCTATTTGTTAATAACTGCCTGCTGTTGTGGAATCCCCTGACAGAGAGCCATATGTGCCGCAAAATCTCAGACACTTGAGTGAATGATTGGAGATGTGCAATTAAAAATTCCCTTATCAGTCATGCATTTATTCATGGAGTTGTTGATTTTTTTTATTTTCCTCATTCCTCCATTTCACCTAAGTCTGCTTTGAAATCAGTTAAGCTCTTAAAATGTCCTTAGGTAAAAAGAGACACTATCTATGCCATCATGGGCAGGGTACCAACCTTCACCATTAAATGGAAAAAAGATGAAGAAGAAATAATCAAGTTTTATAAAGCAAGCATCCAAGGTATCAGAGGGACAGGAGTAAAATCAGGTTGTTTGGAATTGGAAGTTAATCCAAGAATAGCTGAGGCTTCTCCAAGGAGGGTTTGATCTCACAGCTCATACTCCTGTGCAGGGCATGCATATGGCAAAAAAACACAAACTGGAAGAATTGCTTCAAAGAAGCCATTCACATAGAAAGAGAGAGCTGGGAGAGGGTCCGCATTCTCCTCAAAGTCAGGAAGCTGTAACTCCTCATTACATGCACAGAGTTGCATACTGCAGTCACATAGACCAACTATCAGAGAGATTAAGCATCTCACCTTGAAGTATCACATACTGAAAAGAGACTTCCATCTTGTATCTTAGAAGCACTGACCTTTTGAAGAGTGCTACCTCTCAGCTATCTGCAACTAAAAAGATGAATTGAGAGAGAAGCTGGTCCCTGTGCAGCCGTGATAACCTTGACACAGTATGGAGAAGAATCTGTTGGCCAGACTGGTTGCCAAGACTGCCTGTTAGGTTCTCCTTCTTCCAGAAATCATAAGTCCAGGTCTGGGCATCCCAAAGTTTCACTACTCCATGGAATAAGACATCTGCTTTGCAGAGTGGGAACAGCAGACGACACTAATCGGAGGAAGATCACAGCAGAGGAAGAATCCAGAGCTGTACATGAATAATGTGATGAAGGCACCAGCAGCAGTGAGGCCTATAGCACACAACACTTGTTGGTGTTTTTTAACCTTTCCCATGTTCAACTGTAGCTAGAGAGCTCCAGCCTATGGCGGTGCAGGCCACCCTTTCAGCACTAACATATCCTATGGCAAGTCTGGTGACTTCTGACTATTAGATGTTAAATTGCCATTGGGAGAACCTTACTCCTGTGGACTGAATTTATTCATTTGTGTCTGTGCTGTCTATGATCCCCAACATTTTTTTACCTTTAATCTCTGTTTTATCCTTACCCCTGCTTTTATGTTAACCTTAGCATTTTTCCTAAAAACGGCTTATTCTTTCTCAATTTCATTTAAGCTGTGATTTCTTTTCTTTCCTAGAGTCATAGATAAAGGAGAATATTAATTTATCCATCTGAACATTAGATAGCCCTAGTCCACACTGAGACTCAGTTTGACTGAACTGCCAACAAACTAAAGGCTGTGACCTTCATCTGCCTCAGGCATAACCCAAGAATGATTGATTTACAGTGAGTCCCTTGCGAATGTGAAATTAAACAGCATGACCTCTTTTGAGGTAAGCTTGCTCTTTGAAGGATGATCATGTCTTCCTTTGATCATCTCTTTAATCCTTGTCTGAAATTTTTCATGAGGATTGTATCACACCATAAGAAACACAGTGGACTCAGCAATGAAAATGGTACCCACACCTTCAAAACAGGGCATGAGAAAGAAAGTATACCTGCCTACTTCACCTGCCACTGTTGGCAACAGGTTGAGAGTTAGTTTTGAAAATAATTATTACTTCCCTCATGCCGGGCTTTGAAGACAACATCTGGAATTCAATTCTGTGGCTAATAAGGAGCCACAGGGGTTCTATAGCACTCTGATGCCTTCTTTGAGGAAATGTGAAAAGTATTTTAGATAATAAATCCATCTGAGAGTTCACAATCAGTTGGAGACCTTTTATAAATAGCAAAATATGATAAATTATTCTTTTACCTCCTTAAGTAGTGCTTTGGTGAAAATAAAGTTTGGCATGGTGTCCATTCTGGCTACAATGTGAGAATGGAACCTGATAAAACAGCAGAAGAAAAATGTTTATATATATGTTGTGGAAATGCATAGGAAGTTTTTCTGATGATAAGGCTTTAGTCTCTAAATTTCTCACTGACTCTTTGTCAATAATGCTACTTTTCAAAATGCCAGTGTTCAGCTTTTGCTTGATATCAACAACCTAATAGGACACATCAGTAAGAATTATATTACACAAAATATAGCAAAGAACAGCAATTTCCAATGGAGACATAATGTTTTCCTGCCCTCCTCACACATTTTCTTATTATACCAGCATACAATACAGGGCTTTAGTAGCCCTGTTTAGTAGCAAACTTTTACAGCTAGATGCTCATTTGGGGTAAATTTGAGTGACATTCATGGAAGTATCACAGTGAGGTTTTCATAGGGAAAATTATTGTTTTAAGATTAACTCATAATGCAAACAGATCGTGCTGGATTCTTTTTTAATGGTTGGGTGAGTAAGAGAGTTCATCCAGCAAGCACAATGTCATTGACTTAAACTTGAATGAAGATTATATTGCCCAGCTACTTACACAGTTTCACTTAGGACTTCTAAGTATTTAAGATGCAACAAGAATTCCTGCTAAAGATTTAACGTAGTTGCAATCAAGATAACTCAGCATAACTGTGAATACTAGTGATTCATAAATTAGAAAACAAAATGTGATGAAATGAAATAAGAAATATATTCCTTCTCCAAGCACTTTAAAATATGGAAGAAACTGTGTTTTCCTCCCTCTTTATTGGTTGGGATATGTTTATGAACACAATTTCTGTATTTCTTTTCTGTTACTTTCTGTTCGTTTGAAACCAGGATGATGCATGGCAAATACTTTGTGCCAAACTCATTAAGTTAGCCACCGATTAGGTGCCCAATAGCATGGTACAGACAAAAGTTAAAAACCATGCTGAATAAGAGTATTTAAAGCTGTGCTCCACACAGCTCATTTCGAAAATTCACTGCTGAAGAATCCCAGAGTGCTAGTATCCAATCTATATTGCAGAGTTAGTCAGCAATTCAGAGGAATTCATTTTGCAGTCAATTCAATCAGAAATGCTACCAGGGAGTAAGAAAGCTGAAGGAAATTGCATCTACCTTCACTAAGTAATTGACTGAACAACAAACTTTTCAGCATAATCCACTTAAATCACAATTAAACTTCGCAGATACCAGCCCTACTATTTGCTGGTATTTATGCTGTTTTTATGGGCAACAAAATGATTCACTACTCTTTAGTATACTACCTACTTGAAAATCTGTTTGTAACATACCCAGAAGCAGCAGCAACTTATTACGTACATCTTCTTGATCTGGGGGGAAGTCTGAACTCCTTTATCATCTTTATTTTCATCAATGTGCAGGAAAATCTTGCCTTCACTTATATGTTAGCTCCTTTTAGCTTAGGGTTTCAAATACTAGGAAATTCAGTTGTATATTAAGAGATTAGCATTATCTGTGTGTAGGTGATCTCCAGTGAGGTGAGCTTCTAAGCTCTCCTTATACTCTAGCCTATCCCCTAATCAATGTAATGTCTTGGGAGAAATTGAGCTCACTCTACAATATACATGTCTTGGCTGGCCAGCTGAATTACTTTCCAGGATTCACTGACAGCAATGAGAGGTTTGTCACCTAAGACACAGGAGGATACCTATAGGTAGATGTAAATGTAGATGCTCTTCTCTAGAGATGAGTCTTTCCTTGCAATTTAACATGATTTTAAGTAGACTGCGGATTAAAAATCGCATAGTGCTTCCTGATTATCTCCTTGTGCTGATGTTTTTATTTTGTAATCAGGGCTTTAATTTAAAGTTAATTTGATTCCTGTACAAAGGGACAAACTCTTCAAAAGGTTCATCATCACTTTTCTTGAGCTGTCTAGCCAGCAGAAGCATTCACAAACATTTATCCTACCTCTTTTGTCTGGAAGTTGGAGACAAAGAGCAAGGAAGACAGGAACTAAGTGCTACAAAGAGAACAGAGAGTATAGACAGTTTCAAATGTCGTTAGAGTGGGATTTTGCCACTGAGGACTCCATAATAGTCTGGCACACAGCCTGGATTTAATTTCACCTAATTTCAGACTGTAAAAATATCCACACTTGTGAAACTTATGCCAGGTTCCTTGCATTACGACTGGAGAGACAGAGTCATTTTTGGGGTACAATTCATCTAAACTATATTAAGCATCTGTGTTAGGAGGAAAAGAATTGTTGCTTAAAAGTGTTTGTTTCTCTCCACTGAATATGGTGGAGATTTGATCGAGGTGACTAGTTCATATATAGGTAACTGCCTCAGGTCAGAGGTCTCCCTGACTCAGTACTGAAGGCCCAATAAACAAGGTGAGTCTATGCTAAAGCAAGGAAAAGAACTGCAAGACTGTCTGACTGATTCAGTCACTTCTAGCTGAGTTAATAAGCAGGAACACATATTCCAGCTTGAAAAAGAAACACACGCACCTCCCAAAAGAACCAAACAACCTCCCTCTCCTGCAAAAAACACCTAAACACTGAAAAAAAACCCCAAAACGCACAAAAAAAAACATCAGAAAACTCTTCCAGGACAATGTTTTCCATGTAAGCACAACCTCAGTCAGATTTTATCCTATGAAATTTTATCCTATGATGGGGCTTTGGGCAACCTGGTCTAGTGCAGGGTGTCCCTGCCCGTGGCAGGGGGGATGGAACTAGATGATCTTTAAGGTCCCTTCCAATTCAAGTCATTCTATGATTCTGTGATTCTGTGAAAGGCAAGGCACTAAAATCCTGCACCGTCATGGTGCAAAGGTGTTCCTCACAGATTTTCAAAGGCAGAGAGGCTTCACACTGATCCTATTGCAGGACAAATTCTAGTACCGTCACTGCCACTACTTTTCTTCCAGTTCTTCTGAGACTTCTGTCTAGCCTAGTACATCTGTGTAACAGGTTCTCTGCAGCCACATCACAAAGTGAAAACAAAGTAAAAGATCAGGAAAGGGCTAGCAGGTATCTCCATCCTATAAATGCATATGCGTATTTACAAAAACAAAAAAAAAGCCTGAAAGAAAGAAATGGCAGACTGTTATTTTTTTCCTTTGGCTGGTAGCCCATGTTACAAATAAATCACTTTATTTTGTTCCCTTTTTAAATAATAAATTGTCTCATGAGCTCCATTCTCTCAGCCATATTGATTGTGGTACCCTTTCTTCACATCCCTGCAGAGATTACTCCACATCTGAAGACAGTGGACAAGATACCTTTTAATACGATAGACCTGCAGTATGTTTGCCAACTGAGTAAATATGTTTCTTTCAAGTGAAAATCTGGTTTTATGCACTACATGCAATTATTTTTAACAAATAACATGCTTTTCTACATTCAATATTATTCACACTTAGCACTATCACAGAAGGACTGTCAAGGGAGTCACTAAGTTGAACTGCGAAGGCTGCTGGTATCCCACAGGCTGCGAACAACCAGGATATTCAAAAGTTGTAGTTCACAGCTCTCTTAAGACTCAAAATACATGTTCTGTGTCATAACATCAGATAGAAATACTCACACATGAACCACAGAATAAGAGATACTTCCGCACGTGTACCAGAAAGGTTCTGTGAGACACTCAGGCAGGAGGGTAAAGCTGTGGATGCTAGACCGATTCCTACGTCTCATGGCCAGGACAGAAGGTTGTAGGCTAAAGTTTACAAGTCAGATTGATCAACTAAGTGCTGAGGTTCAGCCCCAGCTCCAGAAGCTGCATGATTTCACAGAGCATGTTCATGTCCTTCTACAGAGCAAAGCAGAGTGATTTATATGAGCAAGTTTTAATCACGTTAGCCATTGTCCTCCTTCTACCAGGGTAGTCACAGATGTTACCTACATACTCTCAGTCTTTGGGTCACTAAGTCTAAGATGGTATATGGCTGATCCTTTAGACAGTTTTTCAACCAAGTGAAAGCAAAGGAGTCCAATACACTCAGTAAATCCTCCCAAACCACTTTGAAAATCCGAAGGATAAAAAGACTTTCAGCTTTGTTTTGCTCGTTTTGTATTTTCAACTTTTAGACTCCTTTGGGCTTTCCACTTCTTTCTCTCCCTTGTGCCTTCTTCGCCATAAACCAAGTACTGTACTCAAATGTTAGAAACTGGAAGAGGCTTTTTAATGACCTGTTGAGAATGAAATGAATAATTTAAGATTTACAATAGCTTTAAATTGGTTTTGCTTGTTGTAGGGTGTAAACTACATTACAGAAGGGGGATTTGTTCTTTTTCTGTTTGTTTGCAATGAAATGATACAAAATCCTGTCTCGTATTTTCTTTGTGTTAATTGGGGATTTAACTGTTGCTTCCTTTGCTTGCAGTGATGTACATCAAAGCCCTTAAAATCCATTTTAATTGTGCTGAGTGGATTTGGTCAATTACACTAGAACTCTTTGTATTAATAAGCATATGAAAGGAAGACTATTCTGTATGTAAATTAATAGAGCTAATCAGTTGTCCTCCCATTGTAATACACATGACAGAATTTGGCAGTATTTCAATAGGAAATAAAAGTTTCATGGCTTTTGTCCAGGATCACATTTTTGCAGCCTACATGCAGAGAGGAAATTGAGGTTATCTCCACATCCTGTCAAAATGTCCAGAATTTATCTGTTCGCCACCTAAATATCAGATCATTAGGGCTTTTGTTTGGAAGAAATCTCAAAGTCTCAAAGGGGGAATTGTAATCGCTGTACAGTTCTGAAGTTGATCAAGTAAGAGAATTATTTTTTGTCACATAACACATACAAGCCCTATTCATGATGAGACCCTATAGCTTGCTACTGACAGACACAGAGGAAGACAATCTCTGCCCATCTCTAAGAAAAGAGGAAAAAAAATATATCTAAACAAGGCAACATAAGAAAGCGGATTTTAACTTACTCAATGTAATTGGGTCTCAGTATCAGTATACTAGTACTATGCAATCAGGTATTTTGCTTATATCACAACAAAGGACAGTTTTAGCACACACATGATGTAGTTTATTACATAGCAATGAAGTAGTTTATCACAAAGTAGTTTATTAAATGTTTCTGAGATGCTCCTTCCATAAGTTTTAAAATCACCATGGGACAAAATATATTGTTTTTTGTTCATAAAGTGAGCAGGTTAGTGGTGGAAGTAAGGAAGACGGGCAGACTAAAGACTGATGTCACAATTAAGTAGTGAATGAAATACAATATATAGCAATGGAAAAGTTTTCAACATTTTAAGGCATTTTCTATTTAATTCCATGAGAACATAATCAAGCCAGCATGGATGCTTTCAGAAATCCTCCTTTTAATTTTTTTCTTAATTATAAGGAGAATGTCAGTTTCCCAGAGTTTGGATGTGTAACAGGACATGGTTTTGGGCCCTCCTTTCCCTACACACCTCAAGCTCCCTACATCTATCTCCACGGAATACAATTTCATTTTCTAAACATAAATGTTTACAGGCCAGTTGTGGTGTCCTGAGATTTTCAAGATACCAACATGACAACGAATGAAAGACCTGCAAGGGACTTGCACTGCACTGGAGAGGCAGTTAGTTGGAGGCTGTGCAGAACATCTCAGGGCACCTAATGCACCACTAGCCACCTACATTTACACAGCAGAATAACCCCTTCTTTACAGTCATACAAACCATCTCCCAGTAATGTCCACTTTTCTCCACTGACTGCAGAGGGAAGTGTGGGGTTGAGTTCAGATGGAGACAACTTTGTAGACTCTAGACCAAGTTTAATAAATTTCACCTACAGTGGTTGCACGCACAGTCAGATGCATTCAAGACATGTGGGACGTGACGTGCACAGAATGCGCTGCTGATCTGTCTGGGCTTTTTGTGTGTCTCACAAATCAGATTAGAGCTACGAAATTGTATCTCTATCAGAGCAGCTGCACATAAAAAAAGCCAAGCCACATATAAAAAAAAATTCTTCAGATTCTGGTCAGGTCAATTCTATGGCCAGAAAAGTAGGCCAGGTACCCACTAGACCTGCTCTATCACTGCCCTCGTTCACTAGACAAGGGAGAAAAGGTGTAACGAGAAGCTTTGTGGGTCGAGATAAGGA
>VXBL01000475.1:107202-117300 GCA_013400195.1 Aramus guarauna | reverse complement strand
CTCCTTTTTTTTTTTTTTTTTTTTTTTTCCTTTCTGTAAGGTGTAGAGCTTTCACAGTTGTGTAGAATAAATGGTTTTATCTTTTTGCAAACACATTATATCTTGCTCATGATAAATTCACAATGATTTATGAAATGTCCTTCATGCAAATGGATTGAAAAGTTATACAGCTGGACTGATGTAAGTTCTCTACTTCTGATTCTCAGAAAGGATCCTCACTAGGAAAAATATTTGAAAAGCTATCAAAGAATGGTAAAACCTGGACTGCTACTCTTCCATTCTACAACACCTGATGGAAAGATAGTACTCTGTTCCCACATGCTCAGTGCTTCAGCTTTCTCAGATGTAGCTGATGTTCCAGCTTCCTCTTCACACTGTTTTTCTCCCAAGAACTCCATGCAGCTACGATGACCAAAACTAGATTATTTAGGGGAAAAAAAAAAAAAAAAAAAAAAAAAGAAAAAAACCCACAACATTATCATTGGAAAATAAAACCTCTAAATAAACAGTTACAGAGTCACCTTTATATATCTAAAAGGAGCTGCAGAGGGCTCAACAAAAGCACAGTAGGTCCTTGTTTCGCAGTTCCCCAACAGAGTTGGTTGCAAAAAAAGAAAACAAGTCTGAAAGCTTATGAGTGATGTAGCCCTGTGCAAAATATTCTACCCTGTGTGGGAGCCGCATTCCCACTTCACCTCTCACAAGGATACAGGTCCCTGATGTTCTTTGCTTGTCCCCATTCCACCTGTCAATATTATTCTGAAAGCTGAGCAAATGCAAAAGCAATCAGTTCTTAAAGTCTATATCGTACCTTCTTTTGCACAATAAACAGCATTTTTGATGTAGGCAAAAAGAGAGAGAACAAAACAAACCTTTCATCTTCTTCCATAAAAGCCACATTATAACTTCTTTTTCATGTTCTTTTTCTTTTTTCCCCTCTGCAGTCCCTGGAGAATCAGCACAGTGTTTTCTTCATAAACAGATCTCAACACAGACTTGAAAATGTCACTGTTAACAATGAATTATCCCAGATGTACAGAGAGCACCGTGGTCATCAATAGTGCTTTCTGTAAACCCTCAAGGCTCTGAACCACAGATAAAAAGGAATGCAGGGGACAAAAGGATTATACAGTAAATAAATTTGACTAGTATTAAGTATTTAACATGCTGGATGGCACAATCAACTGACTAAAGCAATGCATCAGACATGGAGTGGTCTGCCATACATTTCACTCACGCTCTACTGTATTCCTCTGTCAGTAGCTAACATTTGCAAAAAATTGCTAAATTATTGGTGACAGTACCTAATAAATTTGTCAGACTGAGCAGTTTTGCTTTCAAGCTAAAGGTGGAAAACTCAGTTCATTTTAGAATGACAAACACCTCATAGTTTTGAAGTTTCTAGCATTTCCAGTTAATAACTAACAAGCATTGTTACCAGCTTAAGAAACAGGATAAATGAGAAAATATTATTAATATAAATGTGTGGTTTAGATATATTATTGCAAGCTTCAGCTGAAACTACTAAAGGAGCCAGATAGCATTTTTAAATTTAAAGGTTATATTTCACAACTATCTTTTCCTTTAAACTATTTAGTCCCTTAAACATAGACCATCAAAACACTCAAAATAATCAAAATGGCAGTTTTGAACTAATACAAACCACTTTGTTCATTATAGTATTCTTTTCCAGAAGACATTAGGGAATTTCACTAATTCTGTTAATTAATAATGCCCCACAGTGTCTCACTGGTGGGTGTGAAAGGACTCTGTAAAGGGATAAATATTACTATTCCCTTTTTACAGATGGGGAAACTGAGGCAACGCGACTTGCCAGGGACAGTGTCTTGGTCAATAAGCAGATCCAGGAAAATGAAACAAATCCCTGAATGGCAGTCCAGGAAATGACTATAAATATCACAAAGATGACTGGCTGAGGCTTTGTAATATTCGCTGTTCTTTTAAGAGAAAACATTATATTCAGTTAGGAAAATTATTACATCGCAGAGGAATAAGAACAGGAAGTGAAGTACGACGTCCATTTAACTCCATCAGGAACTCTTTCCCAAAAACAAATACAAAGTGAAAACCAAGTTGGACTTAATGAGTAAATAAAAGTAGAATGGCAGCAGAATTTTAGGCATAAAACCAGGAAGAAAAAAATACAATTGATTCAATGGCTACTGTACAATGAATCTATCACTACAAGGGAGAAATATCTGACACCTTTCTTGCATTGGTCTTCTGTTAAAAAGTTAAATGTGGTCAGACATTTAACACAAGCAGGAAGGAAGAATAAATGTAATATTTCTTAGAAACATAGGTACTCTCAAATGTACTGGACCCAATGAACTCCTCCCTTTAGTGTTCAGAGAACCACTCTGATATCTCACAGAAAATGAGCAAAATTCTGGAAGACTGAAAAAAAGAAAAATGAAGTGGCCATCTTTAAGTAGGAGAAAAGGAGGAGTAGGGCAACTTTAAGTCACAGGAAAGTACCATCATAAATAAACTATTTGTAAATACTTAGATGAGAACAGGGAGTCAAATTACAGCCAACATGACTTTCTCAGGAGTTAATCATGTCAAATAAATTGAATTTCCTTCCATGGCAGGGTAACAGGCTTTACAGACAGGGAAGAAGCAACAGATAACCTATATCTCGATTCCAGCCTGGCTTTCATGCTGTTTGATATACTGTTCTCAGAAGAAAGCTTAGGAAAGGCATGTAGCTTGGGTATAAAGGTGGCTGGAAAATCGTATTCAAAGAGAAGCTATCAAGGGTTTGCCTTAAAAGCGGAATGATGCATAAGATGGAGTTCCTGAGGAGTTTGTCTTTAGCCTAATACTCTTACATATCTGCTCAAAGGAATACAGACTGTGTTTATTAAATATACAGATGATACTAAGCTGCAAACACATTGAAAGGCAGGATTAAATTTTCAGAGGGAGAAATTGTTTGGAGAAGAAGGGGAGAAAAAAAGCCCTGATGCAATTTAATAAGAACAATTAGAGGATATAATTATAACCAACCAAATGAAAACAGATTAGAAGAAAGATGGCTTAAGTGACTGATAACCCAGGAAAATATTTGGGGTTCTGGTGGATTACCACCAGCTGTATATATGTAAATGATGTAGTGAAATATCTACACTCTCACGTGTGCTATATAACATATATGAGTTAACCCTTCCACTGTACTCACTGCTGATATGTTCTCTAATGAAATGTTGTGTTCAGTTCTGAATATTGAACATCAGAATTATGGGTGAATTAGAGACTACTGATGGGAAAGTACAGAGTTATTAGTGGTCTGGAAGTCATGATCTGTAAGGAAATATTGAAGGAACAGTAATTTTTTTTTTCTAGAGTAGACTGACAGAAAACATCATAAATGTCCTCAAAGCCTCAAAGTCCTGCATAGGGACATGATATCCATGATAAAATAAATTTAAGTGCTGAAACTGCAACCAGAAGAAAAAAAGTTAAGACACTACATAGGTCACTGAGGATAGTGGAGCAATGGACCAGATTTCCTGGCAGCTTTTGGAACCCCAACCAGCAGCCCATTTTAAGAATAAGTTATACAAATAGCCCTCATAATGACATAGGAATAGCTCATCACATCTCAGGGCAGATGGACAAACTAGTCATTTTCTGCAAGGGTTATTTTTCTGTGACTCTGACAAAGGGAAAGACTTGTTAAGAAGAAGCTTGTAAATGCTCCTAACTTTAATAGGAACTTTTGAGAATCCAGTTCTGGATATAAAAACCTCTGAGTTTCTCTTCTTCATCTGGTAATGTAACGATTTTATTGTAGGTATCTGCACCAATAACTGCAAAGGAAAAGCTTTGGAGAATGTTTTACAAATATTCAGATATGAACAATTTTTTTCCAGTATAGCTCTTCAGCTACTGGGATGGATACTGAATATCTGGTTACTGATTTTGCTTTGCAGAGTGCTGGTGTACCCTTGAAAGTGCATCCTTGTTGAGCCTAGAATGTGGCAATTGAATTTGCAGCATTGCAAGTTCCCTTAGAACTCTGCTGCTGCATTTTACTATGACAATCCTGCTTGTGATAACAAGACATTTTGGCTCCTGGGGCAAGATCTCCATGTGAAGTCTCCCCCAGATACTGGCCCTCATGAATTTTGCTGTGACAAGAGGTTAATGGCTCTTGAGACCTCGAATCCATTGCAAAATATAAAGTCTGGAAGTCTGGGGCTAGTGTTACTCATATATTTCTCCCCTTCTTTGTTTCCACATGAGACTCTACATCTCAAAAAAGAATCTTGCTGTTCTGCTGTCATTGTGCCTTGATTTAGTCAGTCACAGTAATATCCTTTCTTTCATGCCTATCTATTTTCAGCTCCCTACATAATTTCTGAGCTTATTTGCAATACAAGAAGACTGTAAATTTAAAAGCTCTCCATTCCTGGGGTGTTTTGGACTGCTCTGAGGCTGAGTGCCCTCAGTTCCCAGGGAGAGCCAACAGCAATCAGCCACTAGAAGATATTTCTATTATCATTTTCTTCAAATATCTGTGTATGAGTATCATACAGCACAGATGCAGGTCTAAAAAAAATATTCCTGGCTGAAAACCTCTCCCATTGATAACCGTGTCTGGTTTGTGTTTGTGGATTTTCTTCCCCTTCTTTCTACCTTAATGTAGAACTGAAGAGTGACATTCAGTGCCAAGAACAGAGATTGTGCCAAATCATTTCCCATGCTAGAGCGTATGCTTAAACTGAGAAGAAATACCACAGAATGCTACACCTTCATTAACACTTTCAACCTGACTGGACAAGATTCTCTTGTCGTACACATAAGGACTATACAATCAAGAAGGTTGAATAAAAATCTAATTCATTTAGCATGACTAATAGCGTAAGCAATCTTGGAGGTCAACTTCCTGCACACTTTGAACCAGCATCCTACGTGTCAAAGTTTGAGTGACATATTTACCTAGGTAACCCTGCAGGCAAGAGATACGCAGAGATAGAAAGCATAGGATAGATGAAAATATAATATTACTAACTGTTGTGACAGAATTGTCTGCTGCAAGAATGCTATATGACATACAAATGAATGAATGAATGAAAGAACGGGACATGCAGTGAAAGAATTCCATGTCTTGTTTTCTGTTGTCTCTTTGTGCCATCTGTCTGAGACCAGAGCCTCTTTTTTTGATGCATTTTGAGATGTAATTTCTTCAAAAAACATCAATGGAGCTTCACTTCAGTGTCCAGACATCCCTGAAAGACTAGCTGGGGGAAGCTGGAGCCAATGGCCAACCAGACAGGACAGAAAGCCTTCAGGTGTCTGTGAAAGACTTGTATGGGATTCATTCTATTACTGTAGACAGATAAAATTGATCAGATGATTTGGTCTCAGAAAATACCTCTTTCTCTTTGTAAGGCAGAGAGAATGTAAGGTCTGTAGCTCAGGTGGAAGTACCTTAGAGATCTCTTCCTTTGAATACCAACGGGAGGGCACAGAAATGCTTCTGTAGCTGGATTTTTTGTTGAGTGGGGGTGGAGGATTATGAACTGCTTTAAGTTATGCAAAAAAAAAAAAACAAGAGTATGATTTGGTGGTAAGTTCAAAATTCTATTACGGGAAAGAGGAAACATAATCTATATATAAAGCCAAGAACATATTGTTACTATAATTGAAATCTTAACAGGCTAATCAAAGAGTTATTATTAGTCTATATCTCAATATTAAAAAAAAAAAAAAAAGAAAAAGAAAGAATACCACCATACAAAAAAGGTCTCAATAGTAATAAAACACTTAAGATCATGATATATATAACCCCTATCCTCTACCCTTTTTCCCAGTATTATGTTCACCTTTCCACTGCCATCCAGGCCCTAGAGTTCATGGCTTCCATCTGGTCAGTGGCAGGGTGAAGGGTGTAACACAAGCAGACAGCATCCCAAGTCTGTCATTGTGAAGAGTATGATGCTAATGGTGATGGCTTCTTCTTCCTGCTTGGGATCTGCCTGAGGTGGTTTTATGTTTCATGGAATCATAGCATCACAGAATGGTTTGGGTTGGAACAGACCTTAAAGCCCATCTAGTTCCAACCCACCTGCCATGGGCAGGGACACCCTCCGCTAGATCACGTTGCCCAAAGCCCCATCCAACCTGGTCTTGAACATTTCCAGGGATGGGGCATCCACAGCTTCTCCAGGCAACCTGCTCCTGTTCCTCACCACCCTCAGAGCAAAGGATTTCTTCCTTATATCTGATCTAAATCTCCCCTCCTTCGGTTTAAGGCCATTATCCCTTGTCCTGTGACTACATGCCCTTGCTAACACACTTTTACACATTGCTTTTTCTTCATTGGTTTGCACATTCATGTTACATGCAACTTTAATACATAAATACTGTTTTACAGATGTTGCATACTTGTTCTTTATTCTCTTTAATATCCCTAAATCCAGTTTTGTCCAGCTCCTGATATGAATTTCTTTAACTGATCATGGCTGAGCTGTTTACAGTCTTGGGATTTCCACTGCCTGCCTGTACCCCGTGTAGCTAAACCAAGTTAAAACAAAGCTACAGTCAAGTCAGCAGAAGTTCAGACAGACCAAGTCTGACAAACTTTAGTCCAGTGGTCTTGCAAACTCAGTGCAAAGCCTGTGATCTATTACTAGTGAAGGCAACACCATATTACTTGGCTGCAGAGCCGCATTCTCTAAATATGTTGTTTTCAAAAAAGGCCTACATACTGTTTAAGCCAACTTGATGACATGCTATGTGATCTCTGTTACCTATGCTTGTATTAAAAGAGTCCCCCTTTTCATCTTGTACAGGCTACATAAGCATAGCTTGTTATAAATGCATCATCTGCTCTACATTTAAGCAGTTCATGTTCCTTCCAAATGAGCTACAGCATGAATTACCCATTTTTGAGAATATACAGCTAGAGATCCAGTTTTATAGTCATCTGTTCTAGTAGAAGCTGGCAGTAATGACCTTGGAATTCTCTGTACAACCTGCAGAATCAGTCTTAGCATGCAAATAAATACTTTAAATTAACAAGGTCAACTTCTACATCTTTTCTGGCAAGGGAAAGGAAAGAAGGGAGGGATCTTAGGAAACGAGTGGCAGCATGAACACACTGACACACAAACCAGTGAGTGGGAAGCTGTCTGTGTGACAGTTATTGTGATAGCTGTCTATGTGATAGTATAGTTTCCCTCATCACAATAATAGACATGTTTAAAAGCATTGACATGTATTCAAGGAAGGCTGAGTTCCTCATCTTGAGACTATTTCCTATTTGTATCATCAGCATCATACCCCTAGAGAAGTTAAAACAACCACCAAACCAAGATCAGTTTGTGTCAACTAGTTATCTGCTGGCTGAACTTGGACCGTAGGTGACGTGGTTTAGGCCCAGCCAAGCACCACGTGGCCGCTCATTCATCCTTCCCCCGGCGGGGTGGGGAGGAGACCGGACAAACAAAGGCAAAAGCCTGGTGGGTTGCAGTAAGGACAGGTTACTGGGACAGCAAGGGAGACGGAAACAATCAACCACAGTACTGATAACAGATATTCACAACTGGTGATAACAGAAAGCAATTTACTAATCCACAACCGACCGGATGCTCAGCCTGCCCTGGAGCCGCGTGGAACCCCCATCCCCGACCAGCCCCTGTTATGGTGAGCATGACGGCACAGGGTATGGAATAGCCCCCGGCCAGCCTGGCTCACCTGGCCTGGCTCCTGGTGACATTGACTCTACCCTAGCCAGAGCCAGGACAATAGGACTCTTCCATTTGGCCTGCCACGTCTCACCAGAGGTGGGTAGTTGAGCACTCAAGTGCTCCAATCTGTGTCTACTGACAAGTTGACCAATAAGATGGACTGTGAAGAATCCAGCCCCAGCAAACTTCTGCAAATCCTGCTGTGTTGAGGTTACAAGTTTTGTTTTAAAATGTATATATATATATATGTGTGTGTGTGTGTGTCCATTTTACAAATTTAAATTTGCAGAACCTGTTTTGGACTAGATACTGCCAGATAACAATCAGTGCGCTGGTGAGTCTAACACCCTGAATGCTTGTCAGAATACGTTACGTCTTCCTCTTAGCTTCCTTCATAATTGCAGAACCACAGACTCCTAGAAGCTATATGGGAAGGATAATTAGATTATCTAAAATCTTCCTGCTGCTCTTGGGATTGTTCCCTGGCATATGATTTCTTTTCCTTTTTTTTTAGTCCCGTTTGTAATAGGTTGAAACATTCATTTTGTCTGTTCCTTGTCTTGAGGGATGTCTAGTCTAAGAGATAAATAACCTTTCAGATTAACTCTTCCACCTGTTGCCTACATACCTTCTATTATTTTTCTCAGGGTCCTTTTTATATACTTCAGCCTCCCATACCACATTATTAAACTGCTAAATGGTAAATTATTATTCATGCAAATATTCATGAATGTGAGGCCCATCTTCTTTTATTCATTGCTCACAGCAGAATGACTTTTTTGGTTGCTATTGTAATCTGCACAAGTTCACTGCTCGCTCAATTAACTTGCTTTAAAACTACTCATGTTTTGGTAATGTTAACTTTTTTGTTCACAGTAACAGTGAGGAGTTTAATAACTCTTTGAAGTCATACCTTCCAGACTCTTTATCAATACTATTGTTCTTCTGGTACCTTCTACTTTATATCTTTTTGACAATAAGATGCCAGAAATGACTGTAGCATTCCAGCTGTAACCCACAGAAGACCAAACCAGTAGAAAGATTCTCCCTGAATTCTTCAAATGCTGAATTAGCTCATTAACCTGAACATATTACATTCCTTCATTCCATGAAGAACTGTGAAAGCCATATTCATATTGTTCACTCCAGCAGCCTAACTTAGGGTTTGTGCCCTGTATGATATCTGCTGTCAAGGCAGCAGACTCCCTACAGTCCAGTGCCACCAAATTTGGGGTCCCCACACAAAGAGCAAAGAGAAATTTTCATGAAAACTGAGCAAAGTGCTAGTAATGGGTGCTCTTAATATAGAAGCTCAGAACAATCATTTTTAGAAGGCATCTCTGGAGATCATTCAGTTCAACCCCTTTGCTCAAACAAGGTCAGCTAAAGCAAGTTGTTCGCAGCCATGTCCAGGAAGGTTTTATATATCTCCAAGGACAGAGACTCCACAACCTTTCTGGGCAGCCTGTTCCAGTGTTCAAATATCCTCACAATAATTTTTTTCTTTTTCTTATGTTTAAATATGTAAACCTGAGCATTTCCAAATCTATTTCAAATAGAAAACTCATGTAATGTGTTCCACACCATATCACTATTTCAGTATTTAGCATTGCTGCCTTCTGATATTCATTCTATCCTAAAAAAAAGGACTGCCTTTACTCATGCAGTAGAACCTCTTCTTAGAAATTCATGTTCTCATTTCAAAGCCCCCGTAATGTGTCTTCTGATTAGACTGTCAACTAGCTGGAATTGGTTTGGTATATGAACTTTAGAGAAATATGGCCATTACTATTCAGCGAGACATTTTGGTATGGACTTTTGCAGACCACGTGGAAACAAAAAAAAAAGAAAAACACAAACAAACAAAAAAAATAAAAGATACTGCATCAAAGTCTCAAAGGAAAAAAAAATTCTATACAGCATATCACACCAGAACTGCCATAATTCTGGGGATTTACCAAACTTGAGTCCAGCTGCTGGATTTTGAATATTTTGAAGAGGAACCACAGCTGTTGCTATGTTTTTCAGGATCCATCGAGTGAGAACAGTTGTTACAGCAGTGTTTTGGAATCAGATGAAGAATCTCTTAATTTATTTATCTTTTTTCTGGGAACGGAGAACTATAGGTTCCTATCCTTGAGATCAAGGACAGGGGTCAGGCTACGTATGGAGAAAATATTCAAAATCAAGAGCAAACAAACAAATGTAGGAAAACAAAAATTTTGAGCTGAAACACATGAGATGATGCTGTCTCCCCACCTGGCAAATGAGATGAGTCAAACCTGTAAGGCAATTGAACTACTGGATAGATGGGGGGAAAAAAAAAAAAAAAAAAAAAAAAAAGAGAGAGGTTTTAAAATTTTTAAAGGGCGGGGGG
>VXBL01000475.1:84134-107167 GCA_013400195.1 Aramus guarauna | reverse complement strand
GAGGTTTATACAACTTCTTGTCATCATTGGCAATCTCCTGCCATCAGTACAAATGCACTTGGCCTTATTTCTTTAAGTCAACAAAGCACCAGAACTCACAAAGGTTAATGCAATTTCTATTCCTGAGCAAAATTTATAATGCAGTATTGTGAAGGTAGACTGACAAAGTGGGGAAGTGGTTGTGATTTTGCAGTGACTGACAAGCTGGAGAATTAAGTATATAACATTATATATACTATATAAATGTATAATTTTATATATTATATCAATATATAGAAAAGCATTTGTGCTAGCTTTAGGCTATAATTGACATACCTGAATGAGCATCTCCTTTGTATAATTTTAAACCCATAAACTCAAAACTTGACTATTCTGATTAGGAACTGTTTTACCTGTACTTTGATCAGCAATGTATGAGAGTAGCAGACCACAGGCACAAATTCACCAGTTCACGGCCTTAATCTGATTTTCAGAGCAATAAATCTAAACCATAAGATGTTTGTCACCACAGTTTTGGTGTGTTGCTTTTTTTTTTTAAAGGAGGAGAAACTCAGAAATCAGAAGAATATGTCATAAGTGACATGAATTGTTCTAGCAGACTTTCTTAATTTTCCCTTTCTCAAATCCTGTCATTTCCCTAATTTCCACAGCTTATCATCTTTCCTTCAGCAGGTGACCAGAAGGAATCTGTCTCATGATCAATATGCAGGCATCCCCCATCTTTTAATATGTATTTCTTTCTTCGTATGAGGGAAATATGTGCATAAGGGAATGAAATTATGGGGCATCCTAGAATAGACCAGCGATCTGTCCATCCTGTAGAGGAGGATGCCTGTCTTGTGGTCATGGGATCGATACAACTCCAGTAGCATGCCAAGGCTGATGGCTGTTATTACCAAATGGTGTGTGTTATCCCCATGCAAGTGAACGTAAGACAGTACATATAGTAGTAGCTGCTCACAGCTTCTTAAAATGGAAGATACTTTCCTAGTCATGCAATGGAGAAAGAATTTAAGTATATGGCCTTCAAGAGCCTCTGAAAAGCTATTGTTACCTAGCCAGGCTGCCGAGTACAGTATTAATGACAAAGTTAGTAAAAACATTTTTAAATACTCTCCTCAAGCGACATTACAATCATTATTATATAGTATTTCTGTTGCTATGACACATATAACTGAAGTTCTCCAGAATGCTATATTCTACAATGCTATAAGCACAACAGTGCTTATAGGTTCTTTGTGTCTTCACTAGAATTGTGTGCATTTAAAGAATCCTTTCTTATGGTTTTAGATCAGTGATGTTACATCTCTTTATCAGCATAACAATATTTTTCCTTACGAAGTCACTAGGTCTATTAAAAAGGCACTTTTCAAAATTATTAAAATAATTCATTGTCAATAATATTCTCAATAAAAATAGGAAATTATATCATTATTATTTACAGTAGTGCTCTAAACACTCTTGTTAAACCTCCTTTTGCAGTATTTCCGTGCAAAGTTCTTTATTTTGAAGGGCTCTTGTTCCTCTCAACTTTCAGGTTGTCAGACAACACTGATTTTTCTTTTTTTATGCTTGCCTGTATTGGCTTACCTTCATCTGAGGAAAATACTGTCTTTCTTTTTATCCCTGGACTGTTTCTTCTGGATTTTTCTCTCCACATTCTTTGGCAACATTCCTACAAGCCGCAAGCCCATAATTTTGTAGGCCCCTTACACATCACACCAGGAGTGATGTTTTCCAAAATTAACATACACTCTAGGTGTCTTTAACAGAAAGAGTTTGTTTTTCTTCCTGCTTTATACATAGGGAGCTGGGACAAAGAGGCAGTAAAGCCTGAGTATAATCTTAGAAGGCATTTCAACATCCATTTAAAATAATATTTGTGCCCAAGGAAGTGAGTACAAACTCAGCAACACAAAGTTGCACCAGATTTCCTCAATCGTTCCACAACCTATTCTTCACCTATAGATATTGAGCTATTGACATTATCAGGGTCCACACAGGCCAGCAGACTTGTAATAGGGCCAAATTAAAACTTATTTCAATAACCACTGACTAGGAAACACCCTCACATAAAACTGTCTCACACTGCTCTTTACAGATTCCTAGAGTCATCCAGTGGTCTAGAGATCACCTGTAATTTGTTTGTACCATCTCAGTAAAATGAAGCAGTTGGAAATCCACTTTAAAAATATAACTAACCTTCATCTGTAGCTGTTGCACATCTCTGGAATCGCACAAGTAGCAAGACCATGTTAGTAGTCCTGATCCTTAACACTTAGAACATCAAAAGTCAAATTTTCTTTGGCTGTTAGTTTTCTTACACACTTTTCACATGAGCCGTTTCCTATGTTGTCTGCGAAGGGCTAACTCCTCAAGCTCTAGCCCAGTTGTTACAGACTTGGAAACCTACATAGGATCTGATGATTTCAGCAGTAAGCAGAACATTAATTTCTCTTGAGGATCTGAGTGTACAGCTGAAGATAAGAGTGTTCTTCCAGCCAGAACTGAAAGCAAGTGCCTTTCAAGAGTGGAGATAGGAAGCCAGAGCACCCTGAAAACCTGAATATAGAAACTGATTGTTCCACTCATTCTAAATCTACTCACATGGAATTTCACTGGACGATGAGCTGAGCACCAGGACCAGCAAAAAGCTAAAGAAATTAGTTTAGCCAGTGTCATCCTAAGGTATGCGCTCCTGGCTGCCCTGATTCTGGATGCCTATGTTGGAAAGGAGTCACAGCGTAGTAAGGCCAACAGTGGATTCTTCTGATTTACTTGCTGTTTTGCAGTGGATTAGACTAATTGTGCAGCTAATGTTGTGTGATGGCAAATAAGGCCTTAAAATGGCTCAGCCAAACAAAGTAGTAAGTGATCATGTAGGTTCCCTTGCCCACAAAAGATTAGTTCATAGTTTATAGTCTTGAACTATAAAATTTTTCAAGAGTGCAATAGTTCTGAGATAAGTCTTGAAAATTCTGATGTGTAATTATTTTGCATGGTCTAGTTCTTCTTTATAAGGGATTTTTTATTAATATTTAGGCAAGATTGCAGTCATCTCCCAGACCTGTGGAAACCCTTCTCCTTGTATTCTTGGTCTGGCTGTAGTCAAGGTGTTTCAGGAAGGTCAACTACATTTTTATTGGCCCAAAAAACAAACAGGGATGCTTCTGAAATTATTTTCATCCAAAAAAAAAGAAAAAGTTGAGGACTCGGAGGTTGGTTGTGATCAGTGCTAATGGAAACACAGAATGAATGTTATGGCTGTATCATTTCATGGAAATAAAGAGAGGCCCAAACTATGAACCAATGACATTATTGTTCTGTGAGCAAAATTAAAAAAATAAATAAATATTAAACCAATTTTTTTGTCAAATGCTGGATGAAACTCTCAAAGTAATGCCAGGGATTTATAAGATTTAGAGAATTTTAAATTCTCTACACACTGGCAAATACTCCAAAGATTCCAAATGGTTCAGTGCATGTGTAATACATTGATTGCCCAGATAGATGCAAATACTTTATCACTCCTTTGTAATAGACACTGCTCAATAGATCTGATAAAAATCAGTCAATTAATATGATTAATTAGCCCTTTTGTTGTTTTTGTTGGCCAATGAATCCTGAACATATTTTTATTTCTTATTTCATTAGTTCAAACTGTTCTTCACAAATAGCTCCCTAGCTCTGCACTCATTTACTCTGGGTAAAATTGACAGTTCTCCAGCACAAGATCTGACCACCAGTCAAACTCCAGTAATGCCAGGAGTCTTTTGCTGTACAGCTGGTCATTCAAATCACACAGAGGTTTTTTTTTTCTGGCTTTTTTCTGCTCCACACCATTTGTTTATAGTTTTCAGCAAAAGATAACAAGTGTAAGATACTCCATTTTCATCAATGCCCAAATTCACCATACAAACACAAGTATACATAGCAGCAGCAGCAGCTATTCACCAAATGGATAAACAAAAACACATTTACAATCATTTTTGTGAGCAGTGGGAGGAAAAATACTCAGTAAATATAACTGAAACCAGAATAAGTTCAGAATTTAAATTAACAATACATATCACTATCAAGTATTCACAGGTCCTTTATTAAAATTATCTGGAAGAATACTAATTACTAATGAGTTATTTGAGACCACATGCATGCACTCTGTAAAACCCCAATAAAAAATTGTCATTATATGCTGCCCACAATTAATAGTCATTCCTTTTTTAATATATCTCATAATTTTGAAAGTCTGGAGTAGTACTATTAATAATATTATTAATAAAATATCCTGACTATTTTAATATCATTAATAAAACATATAAAGGATTTATTAATAAGATTTTTGAAAGTCCACACACATCCATTAAGAGTCACCAATGACAATGTATGATTCTATTACATTCTGTTCGGCTCTAATAGGTAATCTCTTTTTCAAGTAACCTGTAATTCAGAAATTTCACTTGAAATTTCAATAGAATTAATTATTTACCTGATATTTGAAATTACATGGCAGTTAGCAATATATTAGCAATTACTGGATCTGTGAAATATCATGGCTGATACTTAATGGTGGCCAAGTGTTTCTAATTCTCTTTATGTGTTATTTCCTTTTATTATTTTCTAATAAAGCTAACCTGCCATCACATCCGTAATAGAGTTAGACCCCTTTCTATCATCCAGATGGAGCTAGGAGGACCTCAAAACTCTATCCTCAACTCTCTGTTGACTAAAACTCTTTCCCAGAGTGGTCAGGAACAAATTCAAAGCCATGAGGTACTAGGTCACTGACAGCTATTTTGAATCTATTCTAAAGAATAGTGAGAAAATACATGTACTTCCCAGTACTGAAAGGTGTCATTAAGATTTAGACTTAATGTTATTCTAATATCATTTGCCAGAAGCACTTTGCAGCACTTTATAGTGAGAGAAAGGGAAAATATAAAAAAAAAAAAAAAAAAAAAAAAAAAAAAGTCTCCTGAATAATACCCACAGCTAAATTTGGGACAGAGTCTGGCATGTGCGTTATAGAGATACTAAGGTATTTCAAAAGTCTCATTAACCGCAGAGGGCTTTATATTCACGTTGGCCACGGAAAAATCTCTATTAAGATTTCCTTCAGCTCAGAGCTTCACCTGCCATAGAAAGCCTAAAACTGATATTTCTTTCCAGGAAGTGATCTTAAGACGAAGGTAGTTCATGTGTAGGTAGTCCCTCATGGAGATTTTACAACTATATTATTAACCTAAGATCTTGACTTACTGGCCATTCTCCTCTACAATCTCTACAGAAAAACCTGACTACTTGCTTGAAGTCACGAATTTGAGCATATAATCCAATCCAGACCTGAACTCTGCTGGAATCTCAATTTGTAAACTGTCCACTTTGGAATGAGGAGGTAAGCAGAAATCACTGAATACGGATAGATCTCTAGTTCCTTCTCACAGTTCCTCTTTAAAAGTGAGAAATGTTGAGATACCTGAGGGAGAAAGGTTCCTAGCATTGCTTATCACAATAAACCGTTGGACATGCATCTAGGTTCACACACACAGATACACATGAACACTCTGGAGAAAGCAGATACAATGCAAATACTGTAAGACAGGAGTGGATTTCTTGTGGGAATGTTTGCCCAAGGACAAGGCTAGCCTAAGTGTTAAGACCTTACAATGTACCCCATTGTTAATTATGCAATATAGACATGACCTTGGCAAAGTAAGATCTAATGGCCTCTGTCATCCCTGACTGCAATGGACATTCTTCTTTGGAGATGTTGTTCTGAGACTACTTTGCTCTGTTTCCCCACGTGCATTCTATCAAGATTGAAGGCATTTAGTTAATTCATTGTTCCAATGATTATTGATCCTTCCCTCCTCCCACATACTTCACAAAATTAAAAACTCATCATACACGTCCCCAAAACCTAAAATTTAATTAAAAGATGTAATCAATTCATTACAGCTATTCTTACTGCTTAACACATCCTAACACATGTAATGGAGAAATTAAACTACAAATAAACAATTATCCATCACAAACAAGTAAGGAAAAATGGTACATACGTTCATTTTGTTTCTTGTAGCAGGATGACTGAACTGCTATGTTATGGGAGATTTGTTTTACTTTCTACTGATTATAGGACGTGTCACTGTAATACAGATGACACACTTAGCTGGCCAGCTTTACAAATTGGGATAATAGAGTGAGTAGGTTGAACAGACCTGGAGTATACAAATAAATGCCAATATTTTATCTGGATGGATTTCTGTCAGCTAACGAATTGACCTGACTGTAGATAAAATATAAAACCAGGGAAGTTTAGATACTCAGAATTCTTCACGATAAAGACAAGGAGGTATTTTTAAAGCATGGATGATTCCAGCACAAGAAAATTTAATTGCAACATTAAGTTTAATATGTCAACAGAGAAAAATGTTCCACAACTCCTACAGGAAAAAGGTGATCAATATCTCATTCTGGCAATTAATTCAGGGTGTTAATGACTTTTGAGAAAAAACATTCACCTGTAATGAGAAAAAAAACATGCAAAATGCATGTTTACAGAGCCAGAATCTAGATAGTGTGAATGAATAGGTATGAATGAACAACTGTAAACAAGAGATTGCAACGTATTTGACTGAAGTAACCTGAGATGCCTCTTGAGAGAGAGGTTCTTGAGGAAAGTTCTCTTGATCTGCCTCATCTCCTGAATCTCATCACAGAAAGTCAGGATTTTTCCTGCTAGTGAATTCAGGCAGCTCTTGTTGCAGTGATTTGAACGGTCCCTCCATTCCCAGACTGCCTGCACAACCTGTGTTCCCAACAGGAGTTAAAAACACAACTTCATCTACTACCTCTAGAAATTATGTTTCACAGGGCCTATGCTGGGACTGGGCCTGGCAATAAACCACACAATAGGACCGTCTTCTCCAGTGAGCAATTTGTTCCATTTGTTCTCACCATCTGGCATATCCATAGGGGTTGCCTCTGCTATAAGGTTACCATAACCTCTGCCAATGACAGATTACAGAACTTAGTGCATGGCTCCTTTCTCTCTTCAACAGCTGCTTAGAGGGCATGTAACCCTCCTTTTCAAGTTAAAGTAAGCTGAAGCTAACTGAAGATCCTACAAACTCTTGCCTCCGTAACTTTTGAAGAACTGGCTTCCTTTTACAGGATGCCCCTGACAAACAGGTGAAGACAATGCTAACAGAGAAATACCAGCACAGCACAAATGTGGGACCTTCCATGCATACCATGCCTCAGAACTGTATGGATTGGCTAGAAAGGGGAATGAATGTAAAACACAATCATAGGAAAGGGGTCTCTGATTTTGTCCTATTCTGAAGACATTGCAATTCCAAACATGGTTTCTATACTTTTCTTTCTCTTTGTCCAAGAAGGACTTCACCTGAAGCCCAAAAAAGACCATATAAAATTTTCTGTTGCTTTGGGTAAGTATCTAAGAAAAAAACACATCACCAATCAAGCCTCTCTGAGCACTACAAAGAACAATTAGAATGCAGATAACACATTGCTGTTTCTAATTGTTCATTATCATTGCATTATAGATATTATGGCTGGGATTTTTTCTTCTTCTCTGCTGATGTTGCTACATCAGTCAAATGTCCCTATAGCTAATTATGCAGACATATTTCAATCTGATTAAAACTCACATCAGTGTAATTGAAAAACATCAGTGGCAATGTTCTGGAGGGAGACAACATTCCATGTATTTTTAATAGCTGTAGGTGGGCCTTTCTTTTACTGCAGTTACCTTGTATTTCCCATAATAAGGTCCTGCTTCCAGGTGATTCCGACCTTGCTGAACTTTAACTGCTAGGGCTGAGTGATTTTATCCCAGGTGACTACCTGAGTCTCATTTCTCTGGAAGTGAGACAAGGGTTCAGGTGGGAAATTATATGGGATTCTGTGATGCTAAAATTAATTTTAAAACATATGCATGCAACACTGAATTGAGATCGTACTTGCAATAATTCTGACTTTGAAATGAGTGGCTTTGAGCTCCTTTAATGCAGCTTGCTACCTGTGGTTCTCTTATCTTGCTCTGCAGAAGCAAAGATCTCAAGGGCACAGAGTCCTCTGCTGGAACACTGCCCTGCGTAGCTGTTTCTGACGGGAGGATCTGCAGGCTTCTCTGCTCTCTGCTGAAGGACCAGCAGGACTTACCTCCTCCTCTTGAACCCGTGGGTCTTGGATTAAAGGAGGATTTTGATATCTGGTAATAGAAGGCCAGACAACCCCACTTTACAGAGCTTTCTGTGACAGAAACTCTTTTAAAGATTCCTTTTTGCAGAGCTGCTTCCTAAAGCTTTGAATGTTCAACTGAGTGTTGACAGTCTTATCTCACATAGTTAATATGAATGACTGTCCCATTTAATCAATCAAGCATTTATCACCAAAGATGTCTCGAATTAAGGAGAAATGGTTGATAAATGACTCTGCCTGTCTTTGTGTTAGTATCATTTGAAAAGGAAGGGGGGGGGGTTATTCTCTGTATTTTAAAATTAGTTGACACATTTGCTACTATTAATTTAGGTAGTCATGATGTCACAAAGGTATTTGTCAATAACATTGTCCGTGAAGGTTGATGGAATATAATTAAAATATGGTTATGAAGACACAGCCCACAGGTGCTCAAAGAGCCTTTAGGGGATATCAAAGGGGAGGAGCAAGAAAGTTCTCATTGCTGATGGTAATGTGTGACTGGCTTATGACAATGGAGAATCAGGACGTTGCAGTATTTAATAAATCTGGGAAGTATCTCACTTCTCTACTAAAAGTCTGCTCGAAGGAGGCTCCCAGAATGGGAAGCAAGAGGTATAAGAATGAGGAATACTGAGAAGGAAAAAATCACCAACATCTCTGAGACTTTAATACCCACACTCACTTCCTGTCACATGTGTCACTTTTGATCTAATCTGTGTAATCATTCCCTTTATCGCCCTCTTCTCTGTCACAGTGCTGTTTTGTCACTCACCAGAAGTGGCTCCATTACAGTGGCAATTACTGTCCAGTGCAGTTACTAGCTGTCTCACTTCTATTTGAATGAGCTTGGTAAACGTTGTCATTTGTAGTCTTTTTGATGATAGCCATTTTCTTTGTATGAGTTAAATTGCTACAGAAATATGCCCTTTTCTGGGATTTCCAGGTTTCACCTTCCTTTTCCACTCCCCAGCCGATTCCTCTAGCAAAATTGCTCATGGTGTATCTGCCTGTCGGAAGAAACAATATGAAATTGAACGGGGTGGGGGGTGGGGGGGTGGTGCATCTTGCTGATATGCCAAGTCCTTGGAGAAATGAATAATGAGTCACAGCTGATGCCAGTCATTCATGACCGTTGCCAGAAATGTAATGCAAATGTAACTGCAAAACAGTGATATGCATACTCTTGGATGTAAAATTATTTTGAGTTTACCCCTTCTTATATATGGTTGGAAAAAAAGAGCTGGGCCTCTCACAGCAGAAGAAGGAAACCCTTGAGAAGTGGGAAAAGCTCTGCAGAAAATGATTTTCAAAGCACAGTTTCTGTTTCTGTATCCCATCTGTGGCGATGGGTCAAAGAGAGGCAAAGAACAAATCCTGTGCAATCTGAGAACCTGTAAGCAAATGTCAGGGAGCCCTCAAAGCTCCTAAGCTTGAGTGTGAGATTAACCTCCTTGATGATTCTCTCTTTTCAGTGTACCAATTTCAGTGACATTCAGTATTTTCTTTTAAGCTCCAGCTGTAGGATTAAGAAGACATTAAAAACTCTTAAGTAATGCAAGACAACAATCTACATAGTAGAATAGAAAGGTTTGAAAATAAAAACCTCTGCAACCTGAAAGTTCAAAGCCATTGGATAAATCGAATCAACCTATCAGTAGTGGGGGGTTTTGAATTTTTTTTTTTTCTTTTAGCTATATAATTTTTAAGCCAAACCTGGACTTGGCTTAAAATGATCAGGTAGTTTGAGTGCTTTTTGCCCTTTCAAAGTAATATCCTGCTGTTCTCTAGCAATCTTAGTTACTCACCTTGGTCCACTTTTGCCATGATCTTCCCCTAATGCTATGCCATTTCTCAAACAGTCAAATCCAACTCAGCTTTTAAATCCTTCCTCCATCCATTCCTGGGATGAATCCAAACCTGATCTAGCAGAGTTTTTCCTTTCCCAGAAACTTAAGCAAGTTTTACCAAACAAAAACTGCCCATGCCACCAAATGCAGTGAGGCGTTTAAAGTCTCTGATTAATGTGCTACGTTAATCCACATTTCTTTTAAGAGAAAGGAAGAGTCTGTGTCATCAGCTTGACTTGTAAATCTTTTAGCTTAACCTATTTAAGACCGCTCTTAACCCACCAATATGTGCATGTAGATGACCTAACCATATCAAAGCTATGAGCAACATCTCTGAGACTGTTTATGTACCGAGAAGCTGACTAGCTAAACAAAGGACTCAAATGAAGTGAAGGACACTTTCCCCTTGAAAGTAAAGAAATCAATGCATAGAGAGTAAATAACTTGCCCAAATTCATACAAGTCTTGGGAAATGGATTCAAGTTCTGCATAGTCCCAGCCCAACTTCCCTCAGAAATTTACGGCTAAGTGAGATTGGAAATGCTGAAAATAATTTCCAGGCTTTTCTGCTGGTGAGTGAAAAGTAAAATGAATTCTTATTCCTCTCTCCAAAATGGCCTTTAATGTGGAATCTCATAATTCCCTAAATGGCTCAGTTTCCTTGCGGAGCTGCTTGACCCTTCTGCAAAGAGTGGCCCCATAAGGGACAGCCACCAGCACCACACGCTGTTCACTTGGCCCAACTCAGAAAGCAGGTCCATCACTGTTCATGGTGAAACTTCAGCAGTAAACTCCTTTGATGACTTTCACCACTCAGCGACCTGCGTTATTGTTTCCAGAATCATTCTTCTAAAGGAAAATCACATCTCCTCTACCACAAAAGACATAAATAAAACAGAGGCGTACTTAAGCTTTCATTCTCATTGCCTCTCAATGCGGTGTCCTAACCTGACACTTGTTTTTTGTCCCAGTCTAGTTTCTCTCCTTTCCCATGCCCACAGATGCTCTCACGCTGCAGACCTTTACTCTGAGATAATTTTCTTCCCCAAACCCATTTAATTATCTGTATCACCAGGGTCAGTGTTAGGTCTCTTACTGTACTTTTCTCCTTATTATAAACCTGGCTGATGGCAGTGGAAAGCTTTGTGTATTCATATGCAGATGACACTTCTATTTTCACTGAATGATGAGGTGTCCTCTGTTAAAAATCCCCTTTCCTCTGAAATGGCAAATGTGATCATGTGACCTAATGAGCACCTTTTCCTTCACAAGGCTTGATTAAAAAAAAAAAAGTGTGGCATAGGTTTGCATTCCCTTCCCGACTCACAATATCTCTCTTGCACAATAGGAACCACTGGATTTTCAGAGCTGAAAGATGTGTAGCTCTTAGATGTAGTCATTGATATTTGTTACGGGTATTCACAGCACCACTTAGATGTTGTGCCCGCTTGGAGGTTCATTGGTGCTATTCAAGAGACTCAACTATGTCTGACCAAGTTAGAGCCCAGGTTGACAGCAATCATCTGACCTGTCCAAGGAGTAAAGCTAGAAGCAGTGATCACTAGATGTTAGGTATTGTCTTTCGACTACGGAGTATGAGAATCCTCCTAACATACTCCATCCCTAATTCAATTGTTCATCTTCCTATGTCGTCACTCAGCAGTAACAATCTTTCTGAACATAAACATGACTAATAAAAAAAAAAAAGGTTGTCACTCTTCTAATTTTTTTCATATTTAAAATTAACTCATTTAAATAATGTGAAATTCTGCATTTGAAATAACTGTAAAGCTGGGATTAACTTTATAACTTTATAGCTTTGATTAACAATGAAGTTTGGCTAACAACTCAGATGGAGACCCTGGAGTGAATCTCTCTAATCACTATGGAATAAGTAAATAAACTCATTTTAAGGCTTTCTTATTTATTACCTGGGAATATAGTGCTCCTTGTCTACATATTCTTTTTTTTTTTTTGGAGAAAGATCAATCTAGTGGAAGAAAAAAAAAAAAAGTGTCCCTCCTGTAAATTATTTTAATAATCATTTAAATATCTTGCCCCTTTTTGTCTGAATATGATCGCACCAGATCATATAGACTATCAACTACTCTGAATAAGCTTATTTCCCCTATGGCATTAAATTAAACAACTTGGAATCAGAGACATGGAGGTTTTTAACAGGGGGAAAAAAAATAATTCATAGATCTTCCCTTTCTGCTGAAAAACAATAAAGAGCAAGGGAAACAGCTAAAGGTATAGTGCTTAAACTGAAGCTGATGCTGTGGTAATAAACCACAAAACCATTTACAAGTAACTAGACCCAAGGCCTGTGCTGAGATTTCAAAAAAAAGGAAAAACAAATTCTTATAATTTCTTCAGAGTTAGGAGATGTCCCTTCACCCCAATTACATTTAACAGCCACTGAATTTTGTCAGGATAATGACATCAATGATATTCAGCACTTCTACTGTGCTTGAATTATCTCCAATTGCCTTCTTGCTTCTCAACATCTTGATATTCTTTAACATTAGTCAAAAGTTTGTTAATTAGTTTCATATTGTTCAGAGTCACTTAATTCATAAAAATATGATTTTAAGGTGGGGACAGGTCTATTGAGAAGCTCGACTTTCCTGTTTTTCTTTTCTATATTGATGTAAGCCTTCCTCATGTTTGTTTTATTTAGCCTCACAGATTGATCTTACCAATAGTAACAAATAAGACACTCTCACACTGTAATCTGCTACAGAGAAAAAAGCAGTGCATGCAATGTTTAGAAAATAACGGGCTGGATTTAAGACTAAAAGCATCAACATGGCAAATGTTTGTGATTAGGTAGGACAAAACCTTACAGATCAAATTCAACAAGTTATTTCAAGAAGAAATGAGAGATTGAAAAAAAAAGTTAAAAATCTAACATTTTGCTATATATGCCTGTGTTGAATTTAGTCTTATTTCTGCATTAAGTAGTCTACTTATTAAATTGTCCTTCATAATAAATTAGTTCCCTATACAATAGTAGGAGTCACTGCTATAGATCTGTAATGATCTACAATAATTTAAGGTCCTGTCACATTCCTGTTAAGACCTAGAAAAAATTAATCAATTTGAATTCCAAACATTTCAGATCACGTTCAGACTCAAGGTTGCAGTCATGGTACTGGTGGCTTCCTCAAGACTGTAATTTCTGCCACGTAAAAAGTATATCTCACAAATTTCAGAGCGCTACATGGGAAATGTCTTTGGTTCATACTGTGTGTCAGATTAACTTCCGAGTGATGCTTTTTATTAAAAACCCTATGCAAAAGCACAGCTTTTAAAGTTCTTATGTCAAAGTTCTTGCTTAATATTACAGATTTTGAAGCACAATTTTGTGAATTTATATATTGCCATAATCCAGCATGACACCGTGTATTTTCTACTCCCCATGACATCACTGAAAACCAAGGATGACATCAACTTGAAAGATGCATTCAGTCCTTACGGGAGGGTTTCCATTTTGCTGCAAAAGGGTTATGGCAACTATTTCATAATTTGGGTTCTGTTGCATTTTTTTTTCCCCCTTTTTTCTTTTTTTTTTTTTTTTTCTGTAAGCACAAATAAATATTATTTTATTAGAGTTGCTTTTACCTATACATCAAGACCTTCAAAATGAATATAGTTATTTGTTTTCAGTAAGAGAAAGCTTTGCATTTGCAAATGGACATGAAATGGACAACACCATTGCTCCTTGAAATGGTTTAACAGTAGCTAGAAATCTTCTTACAATGATATAAATTTAGGAGGAGGAGAATGAGGAGTAAATCGTACTAGGATAAGAACTTCTGGTTATGACTGTCATCATCACCTGTTCTCCCACCAGATTCAATCAGCATCATTGAGCAACTGAGCAATGCCACCAATAGTCTGTAATATAAAGGGTCTTTAACTACATTAAAATGATAGAACTCTTGCTTTCCTCAATCCTTTCACCTCACTGAAGAACCAGTCTTCTCAACGTAAGTTGTGTAGTTGGCTCATTCCCTGTGATGCCTTAAAAGGCCAAAAAGGCAACTGGTCATGTAATCCGCACCCTGTTCAAGAACACGCATATGCAGACCCATTCCCTCTCCCTGCTCAGAGTTTGTGTGGGGGAAGGGTATTCAGAGTTGTGATACTGATCAATATCAGCATTATTAAAATTCTCCATGATTAAAATTCCTCTAACCTTGCAAGCATTTTTTTCTTAATCAGCATCTCTTGATCTATTTTGTCTCACTGCTATATAATCTATGTGACTCTGTCCAAGAATAATCTGACTTTATTCTAATCACCTTGAGTTTTTTGTTCATATCATCTGTGCTGCATCAGCCCTAGATACCAATATAATTTCTAGGCTCACAGACATATTACAATTCTCAGCTCGCAGTCGTCCTCTTCTTGCTGCTTTCTTTTGTTCACAGCTTTGTCATACTCTGTATTCTGGAATTTAAAATGCCATTATTTTTTCTGGTTCTTCCATGTGCCTATTGTTCCCATAAAGTTATGCATATCGGTGTCTGAGCTGAATAACTAATTACAAATGATATAAAGTCCAGTGTAGAAGACTTGATTGTTTCCCTCTTCACAAAGGAGGAAGCATCTGCATTATGATTAACCACGTAAGTGCATTAAAATTAACCAAGAGGTATTCAGTCCATCTTCCTATAGTAGGTATTTAGTATAAGGCAGCCATTTAGATTCTCCCAATAAACAACTGAGACAGGCACCTCCAAGGGGTGAGATGCATCCTATGCTTTGGATATAAATCCCATGTCCACAAACAGGGACTTGTACGTATATATATATATATATCCTACAAAGTATTCCCTAGACCAAAGAAAATATAGTATGAATTTACACTACAAAGCATAATTGTCCCTACTGGAACAGTTATCATCCCTAAAGGGACTGTACTGTTTCAAATAGACAAGGGACTTAAAGTGGCTTATGCCAGCTAATTTGGAAAATATTTGTTAGGATTTGTGCACTAACTTGGCAGTTAGCACATGAGGCAGTCCTTAACAACATTTTCACATACGATGGTTTTATACAGTGTCTGGTCTTTTCACAGCAGAGAGTGAATTGGCATCAAACAACAAATGTGTGTAAAGTCATAGGACATGGGGCTACAGGAAAAGGAAAGATGCTGTTATCAGCAACACAGTTAAAAGTTGTCCTAGCCAGACTCCATTCTATCTTTGCTGCTGACAGATATTTTTTAGGTAATACTAGGAAAGCGTTAACCATCAAATTTTTACATAAATCCAACATGAGCCTCAGAACTTTCACAGTGACAGCTGTAGCCAGTGGGATCCTTGCCTTGAATAAAAATCTAGTCCACAGTACTAAAGCAGTCAAGTACTAAACATTTCCAATTGTTCACACAAAAATATTGGTGGTTTTTAACCTAGCCCTGTCTGTAAAGTAGCCTTATATCTATGAAAAATTGTACCACTATTTGAGTTCAGCAGTTCATAGAGGTTATGATCCCAGAAATCATCAGAATAACTATTCTGATCGCTGGTATATTATAGATTTAACCCTCCACGAGCACAGCAATTTGTATCTGGTATATCAACTTTCAGCAATGCATGTAGACTTAATCCAAAGAGATGAGCAGAGCTTCACTTCCACAAGGAGGACAGCACTCCTTCCTCCTAGTCTGCTCAAACCTTATGCAGATTCCTATTATAGGGTAAGAGAGCTTTCAGCACTGAATAAAATCTTTGCAGGAGGGGCCACAGTATCAAAGCACAGGGACCGCTTTCAAAAAATATATCTTTAAATCTCAGTTGGAGCAACCTGGAAGATTAATGAATGCCCTCACAGGGTTTGACTACATGGCTGAGCCTGCTGTAATAATCAAACGAATCAAATGATCAGCCTCAGTCATGGGGTGATTTGTTTTTCTCTAAATGACAATAATAAAAGGAAGAAGTGTGTATGTGCATTTATGTGCATGCGCAAGTGCTTGTAGAACAGCTACGGCACATGAGGTCAGTACTTCCCAAGTACTAAAAGTTCCAGCTTCCAGGAGGGAGATTACTTAATAATTTCAATTAAAAAAAAAACCTTTCTATCACTGAAACAATGCATTTTAAACAACATTTACAGATGAGATCAATAAATTGGGCTGTTTTTATTGAAGTGCCTAAATAAGGAATTTACAAATTGGCAATTGAGTCATACAAAGACAAATTCAATGATTCAAGGACTGAAGGCATATCAGCCTTGACCGATTATCTCTAAAATCTGTACATCACTAGCACTGGCTCCACATGAGAATGACTGAGACTTCAATACTGCTGCATATACCTGGAGATAAAATCCATCGACAGCTAGAATGTGTCATGGTGTTCATGCTATGACAAAGTACTGAAACTGAAGAGTAAATCTCCTTTAAATTGAGACTCATCTCACCTAACTTTAAGACATCTAAAGGTAGATTAGTTAGGTTAATTGTCTGACATTTAGATGCCTATAGTTAGGTGAAGTTAATTCCATGATGCAAAATACCCACAGCTTAGTTCTGGGTATAAGAGTAAAGAGATGCTATGTTCCTACTTGTACTCTTCTGGTAACGAGGAGTGGACAATGGGCTTTGCCCTTATTTTTAAGATAGCATCAAGGTTTCAGTTTCTTCCGATACATATAGGCAGGTTTCTGTGAGACAAGCATCTATAAGATAGAAATTTCAGCAGTGGACCTCTATGGTGGTGTATCAAACTCTCCAGGAGAGAGCAGAATGATTCACTTTTCTCACCCCACAACAAACTATGTCATGCAGAGCACTGCTTACACGCTGTAAAGACTGAGCAGCTTCTAATTAGCAACACCACCATCACTGGGACATTTCTTGAATTACCTGCCTGGAAACTAATGGGAGAAGAAAAAAAGGCAGAGGCAGAAAGAAGAAGTCATAACCAGGCCTTGACACAAAGAAATGAGAGAGTATTATGGAAATTGGGCTCTGGGCATAGAGGGAGAGTGAAGATATTAGAAAACCAAGCTGCCTGAATGCCAGGCGGGATGCGGGGAGAATGATGTTTGTACAACTAACAACACAGTATCAGGATGCTAGAAGCACTCCACTGAAACTGCTCTTTGCCTCGGCTAATTAGTCCTGCTGAGAAATTCCATCCTACCATCGTTAAATGGCTCCACTTCCTAAGCCAGCTTGCTCAGAGTCTCCAATGTAGACATACCTCCCTGTCCCCAGAGAAGAATGCGAGTTCATTCCTGTACCTCAAGAAGAAGCTTTATCTTGCTGAGCTCCCAGTAAAGCACAAAATTACATGAGAGTAAGCATGCACTCTGTTTTGCAATTTCATTTTCTGCAATTTCATTTTCTCAAATGTATTGTTTAATTGCTTGTTGCATGTTAACCCTGGTAGGCAGCTAAACACTACACAGCCACTCGCTCACACCCCTCCCTCACCCCCAGTGAGTTGGGGGGAGAGGAAAGGAAGAGTAAAAGCAGGAAAACTTGGCAGTTGACAGTAGAAAATGTTTAATAAGTGAAGGTTACATGGAAGAAGACAGGAAAAAAAAAGAAAACAAAACAAGTGATTCAAAGGCAACCACTCAGCACCTCTCGTGGGTAGACCAATGCCCAGCAAGCCCCTGAGACAAAGAAAAAAACAAAAAAAAAAGAAAAAAAAAAAAGGAAAGAAAAAAAGATAACCTTCCTAAAACTCCCTCTTTTCCCCTTTTATTGCTGAGCATGACATTATATGGTATGGACTACGTCTTTGGTTATTTCAGGTCATCTGCCTGGTTGTGCACACTTCCAACCTACCATACAACCCCCAGTGTATTCACAGCGGGGCGGGGTGGGGAGCAGCAGAATGAGAAACAGAGAAGGCCTTGATGCTGTGCAAACACTCTTCAGCAATAGCTAGAATATTAGTATGTTACCAGTTATTGTTTTGGTCACAAATATAAAACACAGCACCATCCAAGCTGCTATGAAGAAAGTTAACTCTATCCCAGTGAGGTCTAGTACACTGCTGAATAAAATACTTCAAGAGTAGTCTCTTGGTCAGATGCCTTTGGTGGAGGTGAGTCATTACAGCGCACACAAATACAGTCAGATCTGCTGCTTGGCAAACCAAACCCACTGTGATTTATTCCTTCCAGCGCAAAGGGTCCCTTTATCTTTGTATGTATTACAGCGAGATATCATTCCAGATCTCCGTGGCAAGCGTTTACATTCACAGATGGACAAATTGAATAGAAGTAAAGAAAAGCAAAACAGTTACCTGATCAGCTGGAACAAATTCATATATAAATAATCCTTTCTACTTTTAAATGTAGAAAACAGGTTCCATTTCTTTTCTTTCTTTCTCAATAACACAAGGATAAGATTCTTCCTACAGACATAGGCTGGGATTGTTACTCACCCCATTGTATTTCCAGGGTCTTGGTGGGCATATTTGGCTGTGCCTTGGAAGCTAAATTCCCAGATTGTCCACATTGTCAGCCCCTCAGACTATCCTCTGAGGGATACTGAAAGCATCTGTTGAGAAACACCAAATGCAAATCTGCAGGAGCACTTAGCTCTTGCTCCAAAGTGTCCCTATGTGCAGTCCTGTAGCTCATAGCCTGAGATATCCTACATTTCACAGCACCTTATTCCAAAAGCCACATTTTCAGGCCATATCCCAGTAGCCCTGACCCCCTGACCAAAGATTCTTGTCTAAAAGTACACAGTCTGGTCCTCCTATTGATAATATAGTGCCACCATAATTAGTCAAGTGAAATCTGGGGAGCAATAAATAGCTACAGTCCCTTCAGTGCTTTCCCTGTTTGCAGAATGTAAGGGAAGAAAATTATCGTAGAATCGTAGAATCTTTAAGGTTGGAAAAGACCTCTAAGATCATCAAGCCCAACCATCAAATTCTTCAGAGCCACTTGTGCTAGTCCCATTGTCCTAGTTTTCAACTGGGATAAAGTTAATTTTCACAAGAAGTTGGGAGAGGACACGGCCAGGATAGCTGACCCAAGCTAGCCAAAGGGATATTCCATGCCATGACGTCATTCTCAGTTTACAAGGAGTGAGCTGGCTGGGGAGGAGGAGTCACTGCTTGGGGCTGGGCATTGGGATTTGGGCAGTGTGCAAATCGCATTGTGCATCACCCGCTTCGTATATTCTTTTATTAGTATTGTTGTTGTTATTTTCCTCTTCCTTTGCAGTCCCAGTAAACTGTCCTCATCCCATCCCATGAGTTTAACCCTTTTCTTCCAATTCTCCTCCCCATCCCACCGTTGCGGGGGAGGGGAGTGAGCAAGCAGTCACATGGTGCTCAGCTGCCAGCTGGGGCTAAACCACGACACCAATCAATGTAAAAATGAGATGGCACAGACTTTATCATAGTTTTTACTGAGATGTACAGATATCAGAGCACACACAAAACTCCTTTTACCAACACTCTGAATGGTGGCCACCCAAACATGGAGCTGAATATCTTGCCTAGTGTCTATGCCAGAAATGGTGAACCTGTCAATATCAAACCTGCATGTCACATATCTATAGGATCTAGAGAGATGACTTTCAGAGTTGATGATCACCAACTTCTTGACTAGAGTGAAAACCAAAAAGAATACCAGCACCTAGCACAAAGCTATGCACTTTAACCATTGCTATTTGGAAAAATGTTTCATACGTGATCACATCATTCCTGAAGAACAATGTGGTGTCCAAGTGAATGGCTTGAGGAGCATTCAGACTTGCAGACAGAAAAGATGAGACTGTACTGTTAAATATGACAATGCTTGAAAAATGTAAAGACAGTGGAATACGATTATCTATCTTGTTAGAACGGTCCATGGCGTACCTTTTGGCAAAGGGCAACTAGCACTCTCCATTCCATTTCTCTGGCACCAGTGATAGCATAAACCAAAAATTCTTGATACTATAGATAGGTTGCCCCATTTGGAGGCCAAGATAATTTATTCACATAAACATTGAACATTTTCTACAGGTTAGTCTCACAGATAGAGAGTGGTCTCACACACATTTAATTTATCAGAATAAACATACCTAAGCACTACAGTGTTGGCTTCAGGAGCTCAGTCATGTTTTCAGTATACAAGAGAGCAGCAGAGAAATGACAGGCATCATCGAGATTCACAAGCATCTGCCTGGAGACATCTAGAAATGGAATGAGAAAATGTAGCATTTCACTTCTGTGCCCAGTTTTCTGTCTGGAAAATAGGGATAATAATACTCATTTCCCTTTTAAAATGGGGACTTATGAGACTGAAAGTACAGGAAGAGCCCTGAAAATTACTGAATGTATGATTTATTCAGCAGCATTACCCAGTTAGCATTATTGGCATTAATGCTACTAGAAAAAGAAAAAAGTGCCTGAATAGACAGGGCAGGAACTAAAACTCTTAGAAATTAAAAATACATTCACAGAAAGCCCTAACAGAAGACAATTATGTCCCAGACAACTTAGCCATTTATTAGAGCAAATCAAAAAGTAGCCCACAAGTCAAGTAACAATTGAATTAAGATACCAATCATCATATCTATTAAGTTTTTTAAGATTACATGACAAAGTTTAAAAGAACATTTCAGTATAATGTGAAACATTATTCTTATTGCTACATCTAATTACAAAGAAGTGTAAATCACTTGGTTTAGCCTTTAAAAAAGACCTACTTCAAATACATAATATTAAAAATTGAGAAGAATTATGCAGCTCTGATATGAATGGATTATACAGCAGGCAATTTTTAGAGTCACTGTGAAAGAAGTTCTACTGACAATTTTCATCTCTCCTTTCCTCAGCAGGGCCATGGAGATGGGGCTGGGATGAAGACAGATCAGGACATCAGCCCATGGTTCAGGGCCAGGCAGGACAGGGCTGTGGTAGGGCTGCAGACCAGCATCCTGCAGCATCGCTAGGGCAGGAACTGATGGACCCGAGCTGGTCTGAAATGGGGTCATTGTCCATGGGCAGGGTGGGCAGGGATGGCAAGGACTCATAGTGCCCTCAGGGCATGGACAATTTCACTTTACCATGGCATTTAAGCACATGTTCTAATTTTAAGGCCTGAGTTAGCAGTTAAGAACGTGACTGATTTTGCCTTACAAGCAGTTGGTCTTGATGTGATTTACTCACACAGATTTAAGTGCTTCTTTTGAATATAGGCCATGTTTACTTGCATTGAAGTGAAAAGAACTAGTCAGGTATCTAAAGCACTAGACTGGATCAGGATGGCATAAAAGAACTTTATTCATTACATGATTCTCTGTCCAACAGCATACTGCAATTGAATAGTAATGATATCATTAATTTTTAGGACTTCAGCATTTCTGTAAATTAATTTGGCCTCTCTGTCTTGGGAGGCAAAGGGCAGAGAGGGAGTCCTTAAATACTGATGAATTTTTTTAATGGATGATGAGAGCCTTCATTGGTGGAAAAACACTTAGCTGGTTTATACTGTATTCCAGACATCCCGTGTCACTTTCACTTCTGAAGCCTGATGCTGCTCTGAAATAGGATGCGACATTAAAATCTGTGAGATGAAGTTCAGTGTCTTCTACTCCCCTCAGTCTGAATAAATTACCAAGCTAATAACATTACTTTTTTAGACTGCATTAAAGACCAGTGTCAATCCCAAAGGTTTGGTTTTTTTTAATAACTCCATTCCACATTGGCAGATCTGCATGTAATTGGGTCCTTGTTAACCCGCAGAAAAGTGCCCGTTCACCCCTTCAGCTAGCAAATACTTGATGCTGTTACTGGTAAGTCACTATCATTTCACCTGGGCAATTTTGTGAGATTTTTAGGTAGAAATGTAGGCTCGAGCAAGTGAATCTGATGTGTAATTTCAGGTATAGCATTAGTATATTCTCCACATCCTGCTTTAATAGCCTAGGAAATTTGTCAGGTGAAAGCTAATGACTTAGTACATTTGTACCAGATGGGTGGGCATTCAGAAATGCCAGACTTGTCCACTGCACACATACAGATCATTGCTGTCACTCACATGCGACTGCATGTAAGACCTTGCATGTGCAAGAAGCAGTAGATGTATTTTGCAAGCCACTCATGATCCATAAGTGTAAGAAGCCCTTTGTGCGTCAAGTGTAGTGCTCAGGTACACCCCATATAGATAGATAATATACAGTAGATTTTATACATTCAGAGGATAGCAAAGTGTGTATCTGGGACAGATCTTTTGTGTATATTTCTACCTGGCTAGATAGATAAATATTAACACTATGTCTACTGTAATAATGCCTTGTAGGTAAATGATTTGTCATCATGACTTTCAGTGCCAAAAGCCTTATTCTTTACCACCCAAGTTAATGGTAGTTCTCCATTAGCAAATAGCACTTGCAGGCTCTGTTGGTACCAGCAAACAAAATGTTACAGAATTATTTCCTGACATTGAAGCCAAATGGCATAATACATCTTTTGTCCATCCTTTCACACTCTCTCATCCTCCAGTGCATCATGTCCATATTCAAACCACTTATTGGGAATTATCACCCATAGCGTCCCAGCTTGGCTCCAGAAGCATTTGAAAGAACTCTAGATGCCTCCAGCCAAAACCACGCCAGGGACAATTGTCACAACAGTAGAGATGACTGAGTTCCAGGGCACAGGAGCATACCTTGGCATTATTTAATTTACTAGCATAGATGTGGCTATTGTGAATATTTCTGTGGAACCACACATTTGAAAATTTGCTTTTATCTACTTATGTACCAGTATAAGAAAAAAAAAATCAATTAATTTACCCCAATTTACCTCAGCAGTGAATCTGGCAAAGGCTGGGTTACCCAAAGGTCTTTTTTCATTTATTTAGAAGTTGGTTAATGTGTTGGATTTGCATGGCAAGGTTTTGATAGTGGGGGGGCTACAGGGGTGGCTTCTCTGAGAAGCTGCTAGAAGCTTCCCCTGTGTCTGATAGAGCCAATGCCAG
>VXBL01000475.1:51940-83787 GCA_013400195.1 Aramus guarauna | reverse complement strand
TCTCATTCCTCTATTCTGTTCTGTTTGGTAATAAATTAGATGACTTTCCTCTCTAAGTTCAGTCTGTTTTGCTCGTGACGATAATAAGTGAGTGATCTCCCCCTGTCCTTATCTCGACCCACAAAGCTTCTCGTTGTACTTTTTTCTGCCCTGTCTGGTGAACGAGGGCAGTGATAGAGCGGCTCTGGTGGGCACCTGGCCCCCAGCCAGGGTCAACCCACCACAGAGGGCTTGAGAGTTTCATGTATCTGATGTCTGTAAGGTCCCACTTGGAACTATGGCACAAAGAGGCTCAAAGAAAAAAGCAAAATACTATTACTATTATCTTTCTAAGACAGTATTTTATTCACATTTCTGAACTTTTTCAATTTACCATGAAGTTTAACCATCTCTATTCTTTTTTGAATGGGAAATTAATTGGTACTGAGAACCTCTGACATATTTTTTGCTGTTATTCTTTTCTTTTTTCAGTCTGAGTCATGTCATTCTAGACAACCACCTAAGAAGAATCTGAAACAGTGGGTACTGTATTTCACCAGACGCTTATCTCCTCTCTGCCTATCTCATTTTAAAAAGAAGCTGCACTGAAAATGGAATTTGATTACAAAAGGAATCAATCTGTAACTCAGCAAAAAGCACCTCCTTCATAATTTACATAGCCCTGCTGCTTCACCCTAATTAATGTTCATCTGTAGCTTATTCTTCCTGCAGCTTTGCCCTTCTAAATGAGTAAAAAATGACAGAAAACCTTTGGAAAGTAGTTTGTTATTACAGAATTATGGAAGAAACAGGATCGACTCATTTAAAGTCCTTAGTAATAGTTTCATAGGTCTTAAGAAAATATTGTCATTCAATTTAAATAGGGTTTTATTTGATCCAGGTGCAGCTGGATACCAGAATGGTAATGTAAATACAACAATCTATTGTCAAGAGCGTAGGCGTTTTAATTTCTTTGCAGATGATATAAACCTGGATTTTCTGTTTAACTGGCAGGATAATCAGCATGCAACTGTGGGAAACAATCATTAATGTGATGAAATATGGAAATGAGACTCATGCATAGAGAGAGGGTGGAAGCGTAGTCCTGGGGTGAAGGACTGGATTCGTGATCTGAGCTTGATACTTGTCTCTGCTGCAGGCAGAAGTCTCTGTCGACAGAGAGAAAATACAGATATTTTCTTTCTCTCATTCTTTGTCTAATCATGGTTGAAAAGTTTAAACACAAGGACCATCTCTCATCTTTTGCACATATATAATCTAGAGCATTGGACCTTGCTTGCCATGCAAATTCATAAATATGAACATATACTATTGATATAGAGATAAAAGCAATGTGTAAATTGAGAGCAGGTATATCACCAGGCATATATCTACCTTCTGCACTTCAAAAACTGGGACAGACAAAAATCAGAATTCTTAGGAATGCAAAAATATGCTAGCAGAAGTTTTATAACATTTGCCACCTCACTACGGGGAATGATAGAAACAGTTTGATTCAGTATACTTATTAACCTTGCAAGTTCACATTTTACTGCAATAGGAGTTTTCATCACAGGGAAACTGATGTATATGTGCAGCCAAAGGAGATGTTCAAAATTAATTGGTGAAAGCTAGGAATGATTTTTGCATATGCAAACCACATGCATCAATTCCTAGATAATATTTTAGAAAAAGCTATGTATATTCATTTATATTAATTACAGCTTTTCAGAAATCAGCTCCAAATGTACCCATTATAAGGAAAGTTTTCCAATGCTCCTGTTTTGCACATGAGAAAACAATTTGGCTGGGAAAGTAATTTATTTGAATCGTCGAAGTTTAATTTATGGCATACACATGAGGTTTTTCCAAAGTAACATTATCCCAACCCTGAATTTTAATAAGATGGAGCATAGTGCTGACTTTTATTTTTGATTGTAGCTCAGATAATTAAGATTACTTTAACATTTTAGACAAAACACTGATAAGACCAGCAATATATATGGAAATGGGATTTGAGTTTTTGCTGAATTTATTTCTTCTAGGTAACAGCAAAGCTCAAGTTCTAAACTCACTTGCTTCATATCACAGAGGACATTAAAATTATGTTTCCATTTCACTTTTCTATAAATGGATTAACCTTATTTAATTTAAGCAGTTTGCAGATGGCCTTGGAGAGCAGCTCTTGCCCCCCAGATTGTACGCAGTGGAAACGCTCTGCTATAGCTCTAACAAAACTAAACTGCGAAGGGAAATACAGGAAGAAGTAGCACTATCAGAAGTTCAGGATTTAAGTATTAATGTGAAAAAAAAGGGGGGGGAGGGTGTTTCTGGCTTCTTTTCCCTATATTTTACCATGTACTTTCTGTGCAACATGTGCAGACACATTATTTAAACCCAGGTTATGAGCACTTTCTTTTGCAGGTTGTGTCCTAGTGCATTGCAAAGCTGAAGAAACTTTGCTATCAGAGTCCTCCTGCCTGAGTTCTTACATTGACTCTGCACTTTGCAAGGAGGTGCTCCCAGAGCTCCCCAACCCAGTCCCCTGGTAACCGCAGTGACAGACATGGTGTTTGCTCTAGTGCACCTTTGGAAGGAAATCTTGATGCTCTCAAGGATGCACAAGAGCAAGAAAAGCAAACTGATCTATTATGGAGATAAGACCCAGTCAAGGTCCAGAACTGGGGACACAGTGCAATTGCATAGAGTCCACATTAGTCAATAACGCTGTGTGTATACAAATCTGTCCAGAAAACAGTCTAGGCACTGGAATACAATCATCAATATTACCAAAATGCTGAAATATTCCGAAACTGAATTTGTCCCAGTCTAACTCTCAGTCTCCCAAACAGTTGCTGGAGACAGAATGCTTGTTGAGATGCTCAGGGGACCATTTCTGAAAGGCAGTTTGCATGAAGCCACCCAGTTTCTGAAGCCAGAAGAGTTTACTAGTGCATATATTTCTGTTACTGCTGGTCTACATGAGCACAAGCATTTCAAAGCGTGTTTCCCTAAGGGTACTTCCCCACCCTTTAAGTAATCACAAAAGGTGATTAAGCATTGGACCCTGATTCTCCACACCGTTTAATTAATTGTTTTGGACCATGCTGTTTAGTGCCCACTAAGATTTGTTTGGCAGATTTGATGTGAGTCCATCTGTACTATTTGGCTTTGATCGATCACTGGCCTCCTGTATTTAATAATGTTGGCATTCCTGGTAGAGGCCCTTGGAAGTCCAAGATGAATAGCTTGAACAATGATTCTCAAGGGCAATTTGGTTTTAATGTGCCTGAGTTAACTGGATGATGGGACATAGCCATACAGTTACTCTACCTAGTCCACAAGTGATGTCCAGAAGGAAGATCCCCAAACACACTGTTTGACTGTCAGCTAACCCTTGAAGTTCCGAAAAAGTCCATATATCTCAGGTTTCCTTCTGTGCATTCTCTGAAAATGTCCACTCCTGAACTATTCATGATGCTGAACATAACAGAACTTATCTTACACCAAAATACTGTCCAAATACCTGATTAGGCCTTTCTCTGCATAGACAGTTTTAGCATGCCTGCTCACTGCACAACTACCAGACCAAGTGCTGCACACACATAAGCAGAATGTGTTTTTTTTAAATCAGGAGTCAGTCCAGATTTTTTTTTTTTTTTAATCAGGAGCATTCACCCAGGATGGGACAGGCCCAGGTTCAATGAAATCCTGTGCCTGAAGGAATTTGCATCCCAGTGTTCAGCTGCAGACTACATAGATGAAAGGTTTTCGCAATCCTTTCAGTGGGAATTTTCTAAAACACAAAACACTGACTGAACTAAGTCACTCCACATCTTTGTGTAAGAGTGTTCATCCTGACACCAGTCTTATTTTAGCATACAGATATCAGTATGGACTAAATTTAGGTCTCTTCCTCCCAGCTAAGTACAGGATTTTTCAACTTACAAAAATTGGGACATCCACTGCAGGAAAGCTCAAGAGAGCCCTTGTTCAAGTACAACAGGGTTGCTAGACTACCCCTCTGATGTGTGCTTGGGCTTCCTTGCTTAAATGCCTCTCTGTCCTCCAGCATGCCATACAGACCCTGTGTATTTAATCCAAGCTCACTGGACAAATGCAAACACAGAGAGTATATTCTGTAACATTAAATTCGCTTTGTGGTTTTCGCATTTAGACCTTGAAGCTCTGAGAGGAACAGAACCCCTTTAAAAACTTGGGCCAGATCTACCAGATTATTCCTGTGAGGCAAAATTAGGCAAAGAGGTGTGGTCCCTATTCAAAAAGCCCCCAACATTTTTAGAATATTTCCTTAAGTTATTCTTCCCTCTTTTACAGGCATCTGAGGTATTTTCCCTACCAAGGAACCATGGATCTCCTCACTAGTGTCTGATCCACAGTCACACAACCCACTTTACAAGAAAGGAAAGTGCTCAGGAACAGCCTTGGATTGACTGACAAAAAAAAAAAAAAAAAAAAAAAAAAACCTTGAAGAGGAAAACTCAAATGTGCTTGCCTTTAGCTTTTTGTCACATTTGACAGATCACTCATTTGTCAAGAAGAAAATGTTATACCCCACCCCACCATGAGATATCTCAAGACTTCTGCTTCCTGAAGTGGATGTGCTCAGCTAGCTAACACATCACAAGCAGGACAAAATGTGTAGAGATCATGCTACCTGGTTTATTTATACTTATTTGGTGTTATTTAAGCTCCTCCTGGTTTACAGTGATAAAACAGAACAGAGTGTGACAAAACATTACCTTTTTACACCAGTATTGACATCTTTTCACTGTTATTTGAGACGTAGCAAATATAGCAGAACGCCACAAGATAATCATTAGCAGAATAAACTTGGCATTGGTACCCCAGAGGTCTCTTTGGCACATCACTGTAACGTTGCAATAAATGCAGCTTAGAAAAAACAAACTATGTAGGTGGACTTTGACTTATAACCTTCAAGTATGGCCCAAGGAGCTGTGACCCCTTGTTTCCCTGATCTCGCCATACCAACAGCTGAGATTGACTTGGTGTGCAAATAGACCAACTGTTCAATTCTTATTGTGATTTGATTTGTTTTAACAATACCCACTGTTCACTGGGAACCTTTAAAATGATTCACCCATTCACAGACTGGTAGGGGTTGGAAGGGAACTCCGGAGATCATCTAGTCCAACCCCCCCTGCTAGAGCAGGATCACCTACAGCAGGTTGCACAGGATGGCATCCAGGAAGGTTTTGAATATCTCCAGAGAAGGAGACTCCACAACCTCTCTGGGCAGCCTGTTCCAGTGCGCGGTCACCCTCAGAATGAAGAAGTTTTTCCTCATATTGAGATGGAACTTCCTGTGTTCCAGTTTGTGCCAGATGATACTGAGAAACTCAACATCAAGACGGGGCTCAGTGCTGACCCTGGGATGAGAAACTGAATGCTATGAAAACATCCATTTTTCCCACATAAATGTTAAAATATTACAAGTCTTTGAAAAATAAGATGGTTATACTTGTTTCCATGTCCACTGAAAGAGTAACCTGATCACCTCCATCACAGCAGGAGGTATGGATGGACAAAACACACCAAGAAAATGACTGTCATGTTTGCTATTAAGGGAGTGGCCCTTACAGCAACACTGAACTTCTAGAGACACTCAAGTGAGAAGTGCAAACTCTTTGATTAATTTTTACCTGATCTGGATATCCCCTGTGGGAAAGCCATAGAGTTTCTCTGTATATCCCAGTCGCTGTTCTGTAAGTTTTCTTTGAGACTTTATCATCTTTGGTTATTTTGATTATCGGCTTTTTGAGAAGAGGACTGTCTTTAATATTATTCATATACAGTATATGCCACCATAATACATTCCTTAATAATTGCAACTGGCTACAGCTGCCATTGGATAGCAGAAGGATCTTTTCTGTTTAAGCAGTAACTATCCAATGGGCAAAACTTCAAACTCTGTTGGCATTCCATCTGGAAGATTTTACAAGAAGAATGTAAAATAGGGTTTAAAACTCAGACTGAAATAAATCTTTGCTTTCATTGGTTATTTTCATTATAAGTTTAATTTAAAGTCTCATAAATTTGTGCCATGTAAATTTGCACATTTCAGAAGGAAGAATTAGGTCTGAGTTTTCAAAAGCCACTTTGTTGTATCTATTTGCCTTAAAAAAATCAGTTTGTTACCTGACTTCATTGTTAGTATGCTAATTACTTTGACAATATCTTTGAACATTGCTTTGAGGATTTGGTTTTATTCAAAAGCAGATGTGTGTTTGCCTTAATGTTTTATATTTCTTTGGGGAGTTTTTAGCTGGAGCTTAATTTCTGTTCAGTTTGAAATCACATTTGCTAAGTTTTTTCTCAACTAAACCACAGCAGGGAGAAAACAGCTGCTTACATACAAACAAACAAAACCAGAAAATATGAAGTATAATTGGGAGTACATGGGCACTAAAACAGGCTGATAGACTTCATTTGGAGAGAGATTGTGGAAGGAGGGAGAGATCTTTTCTTTTCCATTGACCATCCCATATGAGTTGTCTCACCCAGATCAACAGGCAGAAAAGAACCATGTGCCAGAATTTTTTGAGTAAAAAGCATTGTGTTCAAAAATCACTGAAGGTCATTAGGATAAAACTGATTCATCGTGCTGCCTTCAAGCAATGATTCAAACTACCAAGTTTTGATGGCTACAAATTCATTCCTACACTTCATGAAACGTGGGATCAGCTGTCCATGCTCTCCTTCCTGGGTCATGCTTCATGCGAGGGAGAGAATTTCTCTGATTCCAAGTATGACATAGTTCCCCTCTCTCACCAGTCAAGTATTTTTTATTTCTCTAGAATCCTTCTGTCACATACTTTCCCAATTACAACCTGCATGTTTTTCTAGAACCACACAGAGACTTTGGGTCTTTTGGTGACATTAGCCCCGTATAATTCCAGTCAATCACTGCTCACGTCTGTGTCAATTAATTAGGGGTTCTCAGGAACACTGAATCCGACTGACATCAATATACAGGTCCAGCAAGTCCAGCACAGGATCATGAAGATAGTCAGGAAGCTTGAGCACATCAAATAAAATGAGGAACTGCAGGAGGTGGGTTTATTCAGCCTGGAGAAGGCTCATGGAGAACCTTTCTGCTGTCTTATTACAGAGTGTTACAGCTACCTAAAGAGAGGGTGTAGCACACATGGAGCTTCTCTTCTTTCTGAGAGCAGCACAGCACTAGCACAAAAGGCAATGAACACAAGCTGCAACACCAGAAATTCTGATTAGCTATTAGGGACAAAAAAAAAATTTTCACCATGAACATGGTCAAAATTGAAAAAGGCCCAAAGAGGGGATGAAGTGTCCATCCCTGTAGAGGTTTCAACTAACTTAAAAGAGCCCTGAGCAAACTGCTCTTAACTGGCCTTGCTTTAGGCAATGGGGTTGGCTTGAGACCTCCAGAGGCCACTTCCAACTACAGCTATTCTGTGATTCTCTGACTTCATGATCACCTGTCCTTGAAGCACTGCAGAAGCTGTTTCACTGTTGGACAGCAGAAATTTGAGAGGCCTGAGTTATATTTTCATAGAATACATCATATTGACTGGGTGCCAAGGCGCATGCTTTTAGTACTCAAACTAATTTGATATTCAGACCTGTTGTTTGTCCTCTCCCTCACTAAAGATATGAGGTACATCACTGAATATTGAGAATATACTTTTTGAGAATATTCTCAATATACAGTTTGGCTTACTGACACATAGACAATTTCTCCAAAACAGAGTAATTGTTATTGCTAGGGCTTCCTCTTCCTTGCCACTCAGCCCTACTTCACTAGTAAAATATTAAAATGAATAAACTAAACATTGAAAACAATGATATACAGAGCCAGTAACACTGACAAGAATTGTATCACACATACACACTCAAAGTAATACACAAAACGCAGAAGTCACGAAATGAGATGCTTCAGCAGTTATCAGCACATTAAATTATGACATGAAGAGCTACAATAAAAAAGAAAACAGCCAAACAAAAACCCACCAGAGCTTCATCATCTAACAAAATGAGGATAAGAGAGACTGTATCTGCAGAGCATTGCACACAGCTCATGACTTTGTTAGCCAAAGATCCATGCTGCATACAGGGCACATACCATGCAGCTGACTAACAAATAAAATACACGTAGCTGCTTAGCTAAGCTTCACAGTGCAGAAAAGGCCTCGCAAAAATTCGCTGCATTCAGCATGGGATCAGCAAGAGTGAATGTGATCAAATTCACTGGGGCTTAGAACCTCCAAAGAGAGAAGGAGGCTGGAAGCACCAATTCATCAAATAAATGGGCAAGAAGCAAGCCTGAGAGAGAGACTACATCACTGGCTAAACCAGCAGTTTAGCTGGTACTGGAGGATGTCATTAGTGGCCAAATCAACATACCACTATGCAAGTGTATCTTTCCTTTCTTTGTCCTCTGTTTCAAAGTTGTTCCTTGAAGTCTCATTGCATTTAGTATTTAGGGGAACTGTCTTCTCTCCCATAAGAAATTTTCTTCCCAACAGCTCAGCAAAAGACAAACGAAGTAAGAAAGACACCAAAAGACTAAAAGCCTGTGGCTTTTAACCACTGACCCAAGCTGTAGCCATACTCTCAGCTAGACTTGGATCAAAGTTCATTCTCTTCCTCCACTCCCACTGGTTAAATGGACGTGCACATTCAAGAGTGCGTATAAGCTGGTCTCTGGAGTTCTTTGGTGGGGAAGAGACTGAGAAGAGCTTGGGATCCCCAGTGTTATAGCGATGGTACTCTGCACTCACAGGAAACCTGAGCTGTGTATTCCCAAGATGAATCCTCACAGTGTGGTCTACAGCCACAGTAAGAAAAAGTACAGAGAGAAAGCAAGCTAACCACAGTGCTTAGGATGCTTAAGACAACTTTCAAGTGAGTTTTGTCCTCAACATATAGACATAGCTCATATCATTCACCCAGTGCCATGCAGAAATTTGGTTGCAGATCTAAGAATTATGACAGGCATGAGACAAATGTAAAATTATTACCTTTTCCCAAAGGACAGAAATACCAGTAACTGTATGCTGAGGCTGAATTTGTTCCATTTATCTCTGTAGATCAACGCACACCGGTAGGTATAGTGCTAACAAGTTTGTCAGTGCCTGGCCCAAAAGTATTACACAGCTGTTCTGCAAAACAATGGTGCGAGTTTAAGCATCATTTGGGCAGAATTTTCAATACAGCGCAGTGTTTGTCTTTCTTCCAATCGTTATCTCTTTTCCATTATCCTATTTTCTTTGTTGCCTCATTTATGCTCAGCTGGTCTTTCATTTTCCATTCCTGTTTTGGCATCATTATTGTTATTACTTTTTCTGTATTTGTCTTCCCCTACCACCTCTCATCTGGGCCATTTGCTTTGCCCTTTGTTTTATTCTTGTCTTCTGGACTGGTCTTGCAATAAGAGATGACTGCACAGCAGGGAAATCTTTCATCTCAATGTTCAGCCAGTAAACAAAAATGTTGAGCCGACTCTCTGGAGTCTGGGGTTTTTTTCTTCCCATCAAACAGAACAAAATAAAACACAACAGCTTTCCTCAGGTAAGCCTCAGAGCTCTGTCCTCTGCCAGGACACTCGTAGATTCTTCTGGATGGGCTTTCTACATGCTTTGCAATCATAACTCCCAGTTTACCAGTACGGAGATTATTGTTGTGCTCTCCATGCATTGTATCATTTTATTTCTTGCTATTTCATATTCTCCAAAATACATTTAATGATGTTTCCTTCCTTTATAAAACATGTGAATATGTATTCAGACAAAAAACACTGGAGCTTAATTTTTTTTTTAACAAGTTCCAGAAAAATTTAAGCAATACGTATAATCAGACTGAAACTATTCCGGATTTATTTAAGTTTTTTAAAAAAAGAAATTCCACAGAGTTGATCCAGGTAAAACTGAGCATTTCAGCTGACTCCTGTTTATCATGTTTGTTCTTTCAGTTATAACCAAAAATTGCTACCTACAGAAATTCAGTATTTCCTTCTATTTCTTGCTGGTGGATTTAGGAGACAAAAGAGAGATTTCTTGAATGTCAAATCCTGTTTTTTTCTTTTTTTCCTGACAGATTGCCTATTAAGTAGATAAAATTTCAAGAAATGTGTGAAATAACTCTCCAAGTCAAATGACAGAGTTCTAGCCCTCTACATCTGACATCTTACAGCTTGTGCTGAGGGGTCACAATTGCAGACACTTTCCTTTCTTGATTAAGTTTTTCTGCTTATTATGCTTTATCATATCTTTCCATGTGAAAGAAAAGTTTCCTTTTTTTTCTCCTTTTTTTATTTTTTTTTTATTTTTTGGGGGTCTGCATATGAAAGAAATATACCACTACTTGATCTGAAAAAAAAAGAATATATATTTGGTGAGAAATTAGAGCTGATTGGCATTTAATTTTCTGTTGTAAGCTTGCTCTTCTGAAAAACAGAACGATTGCTTTCAAGACAGCTGGTTCCTCAGGAAACCATCCAAGGAGCTTACACTAGTCCCACCTGCAAGACAGCTGCTTGGCTCACCCACTGGTTGGCTTCCCACTAATGCTTCTAGGCAGACAGCCAAAGAGAAAGGTCACCTGAGAGCAGCCTGCCAGGTGGAGGTGAGAAAAGCGACTCATACTCCCAGGGAGCTGGATGTCATGTTGGGCAAAGAATACAGCAGCCTCCAGGCAGTCTGGGGAATCAGCTGGCTAAATATTTGAAGTTTTTGAGTAACATTGCTGAAACAAATTACAGCAAGGAGTCCTGAAAGAAATTTCCAAGTTCTCCAGAATTCTGATGGTTGCTCAAAATATATCTTAAGTTGCATTTGTACAGAGTAAGACTTACTTCTCAATGATATTCAAAGAGGAAAAAGGGATTATCTAGTAACTACAGGACAGTTAATCTGATTTCACTCTCCAGCAGAGAAATCCTAAAGTTGATATGGGATTCAATCAATGAAAATTAAAGGTAGAAATATAATTAACACCAGTCAATACAGTTTTATAAGAACAGCTCATGAAACAAAATTGATTTTCTTATTTGACTTAATCATGTACGTGCGGTTGATAATAGATTTATTAAGGTGGTTGTTTGACTTGGTACCATGTGATAGATTTAAAAATGAACTCTTCACAATATCACTGGTGCACATATTAAATGGTTTAATAACAGTCTGGCTGATCTACAAGAGAGATGTCAGTGCAAAAACATTATCACCAAGTGCAGGTGTTTGTGAAAGGATTCTCTGGATTTGTATTATATGAACCATGCCTACAAACGGATTTATCTCCAAACTTGGAAAACAGTGACTTGGAGACGGTTGCCAGGGTGGGGTGCACAAGCAGGTCTCCATGAACTTGAAGAAGTCTGAGGTGAAAAAGGAAAACATATTTTCTTGTATGTATAAACAAAGAAAAAATCAGGAGGAGAGTGAGCTGATGCTATCATGACAAGTTGTAAAAGAAAACAATTCAGTAGTTCTGTCCTCTGCCCGTTGTAATGCATAATAGAAAATTATACAGGAAAGGGACACAGAAAAGCTTTGTAACCTCGGCAGTGTTGCCTTAGCAATATCTGAAGAGACTGATCTAGGTATCAGTAACTACAGAGCTTTCTGATCCAGCTGGAAGATTAAATCAGATATATTAATGATTGCACACAATATTTAATAGCGAGGCTGATTACCAGAAGCAGCGGTGGTTTCTCCATCCTCTCGTATTTGCCAGTAAATACTAGATGCTTTCCTCCAGGCTTTGTCCAGGCGAACAACAGTGCCTCTGCAGTTAAACTTCACATATAGGTTGTAACATTGGGATAAGTTTATGAAATATAAAGACTTGGATACACAGGAGTTAAAATTAAAGGTGTCAATGTTCTCCTCAATCTTTCAAGTTCATTGAGAAATCCAAAACACTGTTAGTGGCTGAACAGTTTTCATGGAGAACTCTACAAAAATGGCTTTTTGACTGCAAGTGCTGGCGCAGCTCATATAAACTAGTTGAGGCATATTTGCATGGCACAGGACAACACAGAGAATGAAGGTACTTAAAAGTTGTTTATCTTGGGAGAAATACACAACCTCAGGCAAACCCTTAGGTGACATAAGCCTTATAGTTCCCCTAAAAGCAAAGATGTGTGGATGTCCGGTTCAATATTTTCAGGAAATTTCTAAATAGTTTTGGATAAAAAAAGTCTCAAATACTAAATGACTTTTTAATTGTGGTGCAGAAAGACTGAACAGAAACCATCAATGAGAGACTGAGGTTTGAATGAACACATCAACTCTTACTGTCATTTTACAGAAGATCCTTCTTTAAATCAAGACCCTGGTAAAGACAGAGATCATAATTCGTTAGAAAGAAACTCCAGCTAGATTTGCAGCTGTAGGACACTTAAAAGACAAATCAAATAACCTTTCAGCTGATTCTCTTTCCTTCTGCCATATCAATGCTCTGGGTTTAAGAATTCTGCACAGCTCTCAGATTAATACCACCCAGTCTATTGCTAATAAAACAATCTTTCTCCTTTGCCCGGTCTAAGTTGAAGCTTATGCAAATTACATCCAAAAAGATAGTCTTTGGATTAAGACTCCCCACTGATGGACAGGTAATTCACTTTCTCTATGGCAGGTAATGCCACCCTCACACAGATGCTTGAATGCTGGTTCAATTTTCTTGATCATCAGTAATTATGACATCTGTTAGCCTGATTTTATCCAAGCGCTGTGCAAGGATTTTGTTATTTTACAAAGCTTACCCATCTGATCTTTGCTGATGCTCTCGCTGCTGCCAAGTGCAACATCATGACAATGGTGTTGAATACACCAGTTATATTTTATAAAAGAAGCCTTGCCTTCCATGGCAGCTATGGGGTGGACTGAGTTAATGAACAGATTGCCAAAAGCCATACAGACAGAAGTGTGGCATGGCAGCTCCTTGGAACAGGCAGGGAAGTATTTACCATGAATTCACTGGGTGGCAGTCCAGGCTGCCATTTGCAGCCTGTAAAGTATTATCCCTACAGCCACAAAGGGTCACTTGATGGCTTATACCCTACAGCCACAACAAAAAAAATGTTGTGAAAATTAAGTTTGTCCTGTGATTTTTTTTCATAGGTGAAAAGAATTCCTCTTTGAACACTCTTAGAGATGCCCAGACTTCCTCCAAAATGGGGGAATGCCAATACCCGAATGCTCAAAGCCGCTATACAACTGGTCAGCAATGGAATCTCTCCCATGGGAGGACAGCAATTTCTGTCATTTTCAGAAGAGAGAGGTTGCATATGGCCCTCTCCTCGGGATGTGCAAAAGTTGCCATTACGTGTAACAAACTGCCAGAACTCTGGCACTAAAGCAACCAAGGTAAACAGTTCACTTATTTTTTTCTTCATTCCTTGCTTTGTGCTGGGGCAATCTAGTAGCACTAANAAAGACTGAACAGAAACCATCAATGAGAGACTGAGGTTTGAATGAACATATCAACTCTTACTGTCATTTTACAGAAGATCCTTCTTTAAATCAAGACCCTGGTAAAGACAGAGATCATAATTCGTTAGAAAGAAACTCCAGCTAGATTTGCAGCTGTAGGACACTTAAAAGACAAATCAAATAACCTTTCAGCTGATTCTCTTTCCTTCTGCCATATCAATGCTCTGGGTTTAAGAATTCTGCACAGCTCTCAGATTAATACCACCCAGTCTATTGCTAATAAAACAATCTTTCTCCTTTGCCCGGTCTAAGTTGAAGCTTATGCAAATTACATCCAAAAAGATAGTCTTTGGATTAAGACTCCCCACTGATGGACAGGTAATTCACTTTCTCTATGGCAGGTAATGCCACCCTCACACAGATGCTTGAATGCTGGTTCAATTTTCTTGATCATCAGTAATTATGACATCTGTTAGCCTGATTTTATCCAAGCGCTGTGCAAGGATTTTGTTATTTTACAAAGCTTACCCATCTGATCTTTGCTGATGCTCTCGCTGCTGCCAAGTGCGACATCATAACAATGGTGTTGAATACACCAGTTATATTTTATAAAAGAAGCCTTGCCTTCCATGGCAGCTATGGGGTGGACTGAGTTAATGAACAGATTGCCAAAAGCCATACAGACAGAAGTGTGGCATGGCAGCTCCTTGGAACAGGCAGGGAAGTATTTACCATGAATTCACTGGGTGGCAGTCCAGGCTGCCATTTGCAGCCTGTAAAGTATTATCCCTACAGCCACAAAGGGTCACTTGATGGCTTATACCCTACAGCCACAACAAAAAAAATGTTGTGAAAATTAAGTTTGTCCTGTGATTTTTTTTCATAGGTGAAAAAATTCCTCTTTGAACACTCTTAGAGATGCCCAGACTTCCTCCAAAATGGGGGAATGCCAATACCCGAATGCTCAAAGCCGCTATACAACTGGTCAGCAATGGAATCTCTCCCATGGGAGGACAGCAATTTCTGTCATTTTCAGAAGAGAGAGGTTGCATATGGCCCTCTCCTCGGGATGTGCAAAAGTTGCCATTACGTGTAACAAACTGCCAGAACTCTGGCACTAAAGCAACCAAGGTAAACAGTTCACTTATTTTTTTCTTCATTCCTTGCTTTGTGCTGGGGCAATCTAGTAGCACTAATTGTCTCAAGCGATCTTCCCACAGCATGGATCTGCATTCCCCAGGTGTAGTCAAAACCAGTGGAAAGACACCCTTTGTGCCTCCCCCACCTTTAGTCTATTCCATAGGAATTGAATAATTACTAGTTTGAAATTACTATTATTAATATTATTTAAATTAACATGGTTTCTAGAGGCCCCAAACACAGTTAAGGGCCTGTTGGATCTGAGACTTTTCAAACTCACAGTAAGAGTCTTTCCCTTTGTGCAAAGACTATAATGCCAATAGATATAAGAGGAGCAGAGCAGAAGAGAAGTGAATGACTTGTCTAGGTAATTTAGCAGGTCAAAATAAATTACAGGTCTTGCTTGTCCTCCAAACCATTGCATGTCCATCAGGCAGAGATCTTCTAAAATGCTTAATGTTCAGTTTTGTGATTTGGTGTGAAAACTACTGAAATAAATGTGGGAAAAGTCTTCTGAACACAAGTGGTCTTTCTCCCCTTTAATAAAGAAATAACTCGGGTGGGTAAGATGGCTCCCAAAATATGTTGTTGACGCCTTTCAGAGATAATCTGGGAATTTAAATACTTTCAATAGCGTCAAGTAATACTGTTGGCTGTTGTTTGCCCTGTGTGGCTCTGATAGCAAAGCATTTGGTCCTAGCAGCTGCCAGAGATTTCAGAAAGTAAGACATGAGTTTTCAGCATTGTGTTTTGTACACAGAACCCAGCTGCTTGTCGTTGTTTTTATCTTCTACATCTCCCATTCCTTCCTGGCTTCGAGCTCATAAAATGCAAGAAAAAAGCCAGAAAAAAAGGCATTAAGCCTCATGTCTGGAATGAGGCAATCTTGCTAGTAATCCTGGAAACAGTATCTTTACCATTATCTGATTCTGTGGTATCCTTTTCCTTGGAAAGAATAAGGGTTTTTAAATTAAACTTGTTAGCCGACTTTTAAGATCAGGCAATAAAGCAATTAAAAGGAGAGAGCCAGGGAACTTATAGGTGAGGTGATGGAGCAGGTGCCAATGAAAGTCAGTACCTTGGAGCTCTTTCTCAGATCTGCTGCTGAATCACGTCGGTCAAGAATAGTATTTTTCATTTTCAGTGTCTGTAGACCAGGCTCTAAATCCTTAGTTAGAAACCATTAAAAACCATCCATAGGACATAGAATCATAGAATTATGGAATGGTTTGGGTTGGAAGGGACTTTTAAAGGTCACCTAGTCCAACCCCCCCCTGCAATAAGCAGGGACATCTTCAACTAGATCAGGTTGCTCAGAGCCCCGTCCGACCTGACCTTGAATGTTTCCAGGGATGGGGCATCTACCACCTCTCTGAGCGACCTGTTCCACTGTTTCACCATCCTTATTGTAAAGAATTTCTTCCTTACATCTAGTCTGAATCTACCCTCTTTTAGTTTAAAACCATTACCCCTTGTCCTATCACAAGACACCGTATTAAAAAGTTTTTCCCCTTCTTTCTCATAAGCCCCCTTTAAATACTGAAAGGCCACTATAAGGTCTCACCAGAGACTTCTCTTCTCCAGGCTGAACAACCCTAACTCTCTCAGACCAATGACATTTGTCTCTGTACTATATGATGTTCTACCAGTGCTACAGAATATGCAGTGTTTCGCATATTCACTTCAGCACCTGAATAAAGGAGTCCACAAAAACCTACAGGAAAAAACTGTTTCTAAGTCAGTCTTCACTGTGTGCTGCATATGCTGAGGAGTATGTACTACCAGTAAATTGCACAAAACTATGCAGATGTGAATAGATATGTGGGTAGACTTCTCAAAATGCATTTATAAAACAGTTGCAGAAATTGAATTATTTTGCAAAATGAAAAGAAGAAGGAAAGAAAAGAAAAAAGATAACAAGAATTTTCCACTGGTTTAGCTGTTGTGAGGGTTTAAACCCTAAAATAACCTAAAAACCCTTGGGAAATTTAACTTTGTGTTCCAACACATTCCTGTGATTCAGGAATATAGGATCTAAGGTATTGTACTTACAGTGAATGTGATCGCACCTAGAGAACACATGGAAATGTAGGAGGACATCTCACCAGTTGAGAGAGATGTAGGGGAACATCTCCACCATTTCAAAGGTGGAGACTTTTGGAGGTACTGAATAATGATCCAGTATGAGAACCTATGGCTTTGCTGTCATTCTGAGAGAAGAAATGAGACACCTGTCTCTTGGGAAGCAAGGCAGTAGTTCATATCAAAGCTTTAATGTGCTATGCAAGATCCAACAAAAGACCTTCTTCACAGAAATGCAGACAGGAGGCCACAAAGGGAAAAGGAAACAGTGCAATCTAAAAGTGAAAAATTCAGTGATTTTTCTAAAAGGTGATGCATTTTTACTTTAATAGCTAGAGAATTTCCAGATACAGAAGGGCAGCAGAATTTGTGCTACAGGTGCATATATACATAACCATGATAGGAAGTGCTCACACAACAAAAGTTTCAATTAAGAAAGAAGCAGTCAGGCAAACTTTTCTTAACTTTTTCTTCAGTTTTTACTTTCCTTGCTGTTCACCCTCAAGGACAGTAACTCAGCTTTAAAGCGTGTAAAGGAGTTCAGAAGCTTTTGCTGTATAGGGTGGCCCTAAAGCTTAATGCATTAATCTCTCTATCAGAATAAGTTTCCCTCTCATTCAAACAGAAATGGGCAAATTTGCCTCTCCTTCAAAGTGAGATGGACCACACCTGTCATTAACACGGCATTTGATCTCACACAGCAGGTATCATCCCACTTACAAGGAAATATCCTATTGTGATAATGTGCTCATTAATATTAATTATAAAGAACTGTACTCATGAAAATTAGCAGTAAGTTATTGATTTTGTTTTAAAATTATGTAACATATAGAAATGAGGAAGATGGCCAGCAATATATATGATGACTCTGTATACTATGGAGCATCAGATCTCACTCCACATCTCAGGAAGCCTAAGAAACCTCTGCCTGATTTGTTCTGCTCCCCTCTTCCAGATTGATTTCCTCACAGTAATGCAAGGAGAGAGCATTATGTCATCTCCATTTTCACTTCCAAGCTCGAGACATCATGTGGCATTATGAACTCAAACTAGAGGAACATTGGCCCGGAGCTAATCTGTACCCAATTTTTCCATAACCATTACAAAGGGAAATGTAGATGTTTGCAGATTCACCAGAGGTTTTTCTTTAAACCATAGATCCCAGTAATGAAAGGATAAACAACCAGCAACTGTATTTATGAGCCCATTAAAGGAACCATCTTAGGAAACTGCAGTTAAAGTCTGTTTATCATTGCTCCTGTATACTGCTTCCAGAAGCTTAGCTTTAATGAGCTATAAAAAGGAAAACAAGCTATTTCTAAACAATTCTTACAATTTAAATAATAATTAACAAATAAATCTAGCAACTATAAAAGAAAATAGCAAGTAAGAGATGGAGCCCCAGTCAGGGGAGGATGTGTGCTAACTCTTCCCAAGGGAGCGCAAGTCCAAACGTGGCGCAGACAAGAACCAATCCATTGGTTCCCATGCAGTGACACCACAGCCATGCCAACTCTTAGTGCAGCTAGAGCCAGTTATCAGCTTGCTCCTGTGGAGATACATGGACAGAATAATCCACCATGCTGTACTTGAGATTGAAAAGCGGAGGGAAGACTCTGGGTCCAGATACAGAGAGGGTGCAGATGAGACTGGTGCCACCATCCTGCTCCCAATGTGGATTCCTGTACCATGGACATTGCATGGTGATGCCTAGTTCTCTTCTCTACCTCAGAGCCATTTACCCTTCATAGTCTTTATTCCTGCTCCTGCCCAGATGTCTGAACTCTTCCCAAGCCATCCTGAGCATTTCCCCTAATTTTGCAGTTCCCAGGCAGAAATTTTGAGACTGGACTCTAGAGCACACACAAATTCCCTCTGTCTTCAACCGAGAATGAACCATATGAGGAAATCCAGGTCTTTCAAGACAGAGCAGTTGTTTTAAACATGCATCTTTCTTTGTGTGAGCCACACAAACTCATTTAGGAACTAAGTGTCTCTATAAAGAAAATTGAAATTAATTGTTATTCCATTCTTTAGCTGTCTGCAGCAATGATGTACTTTCACCTCCCAACAGAAGAATGCAAGAACGGCCATAAGCAGCTATGCAAGACTCCATCTAGCCCAATATTTTCTCTACTGAAGTAGTCAAAAGCAGGTAGCTAGAAAAAACACAGTAATAAAATTAATTGGGAGCACATACAGTGATATTTCCCTGACATACTCTTCCAGCCTCTATCACTCTGTGGCTTGGACACACTGTGTGCTTAATAGACTTTGAATGAATTTTTCTCCCATGAATTTGTCTAATTGCTTTTTGAGTGTATATAAACTTTTGACATCCACACTATCTGGTGATGGTAAATTCCACAGTTTACATATGTGCTGTGTGTTCTTAACCTGACACTCGATAATTTCACATGATATCGTCTTGTACCTGTGAGAAACAATAAACAGTATTTTCATAGTCACCTTCTGGAAGTTAGAAAGTTCAATAACATTTGAAGTTACCTTAGTCTGAGCATTAATATTTCTTGTCCAGGACAGTTTTTGTATAATTCCCAGAAACAGAATTGCCTTTTGCAAAAAAAGTGGCTTTATTAATACCAAAGTTATTTGTTGACTTGAACTGATATGTAATTAGCGAAAAGGGTATACAACACAAGGGATCAAACTTATTCTCAGACCTCAGGTGTAGCTTAGCCACTGTGCAGAGAAGAATGTAACATATGAAACAGCCCACAGGTTATATTTCAGCTATTCTCCTCTCTTCAGCAATTCCTATCACCTATCTTAGCCATCCCCTGATACAGCATGCTGTTTTGAGACCATCACACTCCTCATCAGCTGTCAGTGTCTTCATCTGTTTCTGAATCTGGGCCTTAATCTATTTTGACCCAGGCGCAAATTTTCCTGTGTGCTTGCTTGCCTCTTTCAGTACCTAAATATTTGTGAAAATGTGACCTCAAGTGTTGTCCCAATTTCATTCCTACGCAAATCAGTGCTGACGAACCTGGGGAATTCACAAATACTCCAAAATCACTGAAAGAAGAATCAAAATCTTTCTACCTCCCCTGAAGCAGCAGTAACAAAAGCAGTGCTGAAGCGCTAACAAGTACGTCTCTGGCTTATATTAAGGGAAAGAGAACACATAGTGTAACAGGCTTGGAAGGAACATAAAATAAATGATCATGTTAACATTAAAGCAGATTAAATAAGTCACAGTACATTAAATTACTTCGTCTGGCTTTGTACACTCCTCAGGTGGTGCTAGGCTGAAACCCATATGGGACAATTCAGTTTTCCAGGGAAAAAGGCGTAGCACTGAAAGTTCAAATTTGCACAGTCCTGTGGGAGCTGAGACTCTGTAGCATTCAAAACACAGATTTTGTACCTGAATAATGTGGATATTTAGCCAGCGAGGTGTCTTTCTCTTTACACTAATGAGTCTTTATATTTAAAATGCATGCAGCTTGAGAACAAGTCCATAAGTTGCTACTTATGCTGAATATTGTGCCACTAGGGAACAGTATAATGCAAAGTTCAATTACAAATGAGGTTTCAAAGGCAAAGCATTTACATCATGTCATCAGATATATGGGTAGTGAAAAAAACATTTACTAGCACCTAGATAACAGAGCTCCTTTTGAGCTCTTTCACGCCATTGCTGCTATGCGCATTGTCTTGAGTTTGTCAGTTTGATTGTCAGTTGTTTGTTCTCAGATGTTAAGAAACAAATTTACATTTGTAACTGCTATTTTAGCTCCTCATTCCCAGTAGGAATGAGTAGTAGTAAAGTGCCTAACTCCTAAAGGAGTTATATACCAACACATTTTTGTAGACCTCAATTTTAATATTTTACAGTTAAAAAAAGAAAGGAGACAATTTGTGTGTTTAGTGCAATTATTAAAATATCATTTGAGTGCATCCACACTGAAAGCACTGAGATGCTTTAAGAAGCTAGTAATTTTGCTGTATAAATATGTAATGCATCATCCCTGAGGAATGGGAAGCACAGCTCCCAGCTTCAAATGGTGACACAATGAATTCCAAGTAATCTTGAACTGAGGGTCATAAAGCTGATTGCTTGGCTCATACTCGTTGGATGTCCCAGCCTTTAGTCCAGAATGCACTGCATGATATTGCAAATCTTATAACATATTCATAATTATAATTTAAAATTTTATTTTATCTTACAAGATGGAGGAGGCCAAGATTGCTGTTCTGCTTTATTTCTAATGGGCTCTGCATTAGTGAGCAGAATTCCAGGGATTGTTGCATGCATTTTATTTAGGCAAAGAAACTAGATTTGAATCAAAATGTGATTTATTTATTTTTATTTTTCCCTACATTCTTAGAAGGTTGGATTTTTATTTTTTTTTTTAGCAACTTCAGTTGTTTTTAGCTGTAGTTTGTCCAGTGCCATGCTTTCTAGAAAACCACTACTTCACAAGAAAAGAATCAACAATAAAACACAAACTCCTTGTTCCAAAGCACCAAGGTTACATTTACACTGATAAATGACAGTTACACTATATTTAGACTGATAAACAGCACCAGAAAGTGTCCTCAGGCGCTGGAATTCGATCAGCTATAAGGGTAAGCTGCTGTAGCAATCCCCAGCCATGCTGGTGGCCCCAGCCTGGTTAGTGCCCACCTGAGCAATTCCTGGGAAGCGTTCAGGAGTTAGCACAGACCAGGGATCATCCTCAACAGGCAGTCTGGATGCAGGCACTCTGTAACGGAGGCCAAGAGGTTTTAATATTATGGACTCCAGTCAGTTCATGCCAGTTGTCCTTATCACCAGAAAACAATCCTAAGCAGATTTAATGTACTAGTAGATAGGTAGCCACAGAGTCCAGGTATCTGAGACCTACACAAATTCTCTTGCTGCAATAAATTTTAGATATCAGAAATATTTGGACCCTAATATTTGGATGCTCTGACCAGAAGACGGTTGTTTACATAACCATTACCCTGGGGCTACACTTTAATTAGTTAACAAAGTATTCTTATCTCATTCCTTTCACTGGAAAGAATCCCTGTTTAAGGAGAAAATAACCTGCATGGATACACAATTAAGCAGGAGATACTGTGACATGGTGTGTAGGTGTAAGTTATTCAGAGGGTGCTATTCCTGCAATCAAGTATTGCAAGACTTCTCAGGTTTGCCTGGAGTATGTTGGCGTCATAGGACCTTTCTGTCTATTCAGTACCAATGAATACATTTCAACGTCAATAGTTCTTAGGGTATTTGGAATTTTTCTTTGAAGTCTCAACCTTTAGGAGCCCTTGATCACACGAAAATCTTCAATTTGAGTGTTGAAAATGGGTTTTTCTAACTCTTATGATTTCAGGGGAAAATAATGAAAATGCAAGCCTTGCAGTCTTCAGAGCCGTTAAGAAATAGCAAGAATCTGTATGCTACCTAATCATGATTCTTACTCAAACTCAAGACTGGAGGTGGGAGAGGAAATGTGGTGTTATTCATGAATGTCTAGGCTGCATAGCAGTGCAGCCTAGTCCCAAGTTACGATGTGGCTGAGTTTATATGCTGGTATTAATTTATGTTGGTCTTAGTTTATATGCTGCCATTGTAGCATAGTTCAGAGTAGAGCTGCTAACCTCACTGGAAAATGGCTTCCTCTGATCTCTGACACTTTCTCCTGATTAAAGAATGTTTTTGATTTTTTTATAACCACATGAGAAGAAACTCAAAAACATTTTTGAGAAAGAGTGATTTTTACAGCAGATCCCCAAAGAAGCCTTTCTCTTTGCTTTCATGCCACGCTAGCCATTCGTAAATTCCCTAGGTTAGCAAGTGAACAAAAATGTTGATAAACAGCTGGCAAAACAAATGGACAAAACTACTATTGTGTAAGCAGTTTATCTGCTGTGGCATCATTCATTAAACAAGTCCCTTTGCACGTTCCAGATAGCTCTTGATAAAATGCTTCATCTCTTTGCTGCTATACTACCATTAACTGACTGACCATGTAATAAGCATGGAAGTTAAGTAATTATATGCTTGATTAGTGAATAATCTTCTCCTGAGCTGCACTACAAAGTCATTTAGTTCACATTATGGCTTATTACGGCATTCTATAGGCACTAATTCACTGTGTGTGTGTATAGGTACATATATATGTAATGAGGGATCACCAGGTAAAAAAGTAGTGTCTACCTGCTGTCCAGGATACATCAGTTGCCTCATATCATGAGATATTTATGAGGATACAGCTTATTTTCTTATATTTGACTACTGGCAGAAGGGACTGCACCCTGTCAGCTGCTCTGCCCTCTCTGCCAGGTACTTACANTGACTACTCTTGATGCAGCCTGTAAAGGTCCCAGCAGCGTAGCGGCTATTCAGATAAATACAGGCTTGTCCTGGCCTTGAAAGGCTTGCCATCTTTGACCAGGAGCCAGCAGCTATCTCTGTGCTAATTGCTTCCTCCTTTATTACAGTATCTTTAGACATAAGCCTCAGTCTGTTCCCAAGTCCACATCCGCCTACTGTCCCACTTGCACAGATGCGGGCTGGGGGTAAGGCGTTGAGGTAAAGGTCTGCCTCTGTTCAGGGCAAAATTATTGTTCACACCCTTCATGTGAAAACTACGAGGGGCAGATTCTCTTTGTTCTCTAGTTTTTCAACAGTCTTCCTAAAATTTCTGGTTTTCTTTAATGTACAGTGATGTTCTTTCATCACTATAAGTTACATTGTCATTCCTATATTATTTGCATCTTGTAACTTCATTGTCTCACTAGCTACCATAACGAATCAAGGTTATGAATATTTTCTTTTAATAAAAGACTATCTGATTCATGGGTTTGATTTTTAGGTTGCTGGAATTTGTGCAGGAACATATATATTTTGTTTATTATTTTTAGGTGCCCTGCTTGAATGTGTCTTTATTTCTTGAAACTGCTTATCTTTGCTTCTTCTTTGATTCATCTGCATTTTATGAACTTCTGTCCCAATTTTTATTTGAACATGGATTTTTTATGATATCATCTTTCTGATGTAGATTACACCTAACCTAAACATTTCCCTGGTTCCTAATAACAAGACACCTCTTTATTCTGTTTCTCTATCACACGTTGAGATACTGATTCTGTTACCCCACTCCTTTGACTCATCCTGCATATGTTATTCAATGAATATATATGTTATTCAATGAAGTTCAGAATGCAATATAGAATTTTGCTCAGTATTTAGTCTCCTGTGTTTAGTTTTTTAAATTGGCTTCCAAGTCACTTCTCTTACTCATCTCATGTTGCTCATCATCTCCTCGTCACCACTTCTTCCTAGCATTTATGTTTTATGCTGACATTTTCCTTCTCTTCAGCAACCAAAATCCTTCTAGACTGTTCTCTGCCCCTGAAGGAATCTCTGCTTCCCCGATCTCCTCCAGTTTGCTCCCCCCCAGGCTCAAAAGAGAATATTCCGGCTTTGAGAGCAACAGAGTGGTCTCACTGCATGTTCAAATACTTTAAGTGAAGCAATAAATTTTTTGTGTGTTTTTTTAAAGTTGTTTCCAATGTCATATGCATGGTGAGAAATAGTTTCATTCGGAAGACATGGATGTTTTGTACCGTACAGATTGTGCAGCACATCAGGGCACACAAAAGGTATTTCATGAAATACATATGATCCTCTTTGACACAGCATTTTTATACTGCAGGATGTTTCCATTATTACACAGTTGCACGTGGCATATGTGCAAGAAAATCCAGTTACTTTAGAAGACAATTACTTTATTTTTGATGCAGTCAAGGCTTGCCTGTGTTTGGCAAACTGGTGCTTGTCCTTAGCTGGCACAGAGAAGGGCAAATTCACAGTAACTTTTAGAGTTATACCAATTTACACCAAGTAACAGTACTGCCAATGCCTTCTGGGGAATAAGAGACCAATGCAGAGTTCTCATCTGACCTTTCCAAGGAGGGCATTATTAAAGATTTATTCCTTCCAGAATTCTAATTGGTTTCTTTTGGTGACCTTTCTGGATAATGGTGATGTTTTTCTCAGACTTTACAATGCTCTCAGGTAGGGAATTCCTTTGCTGCCCTGACACAGCAACTGAATTCTAATCTGCATCCAAACTCCATCACCTCCCCTCTCAAGAATTTCATGCTGCAGCCTTGAACAAGAAGGTTTTTTGCTGTGATTTTTTTTTCTTTTGTAGATGCTTTATGTCTTATTCCTGAATCCTGAAAAAAAATTACTAAACTATTTCCCAGATTTAGGGAAATGTCTAGCAACACAGAAGAAGCCTACCAAAATTAAAAAAGCACATGAGCAGACGATGCACTGCTAGTGACTAGCTGCTTAATTGCTTTTGGCTACACCCGTACTGACCTTGTCTTGTGTGCTGGGGCACCAGGCTTGGCCTCTGTCTTGCATCTGTAGTGTCTGCAGGGTGCAGGTCCCAACGTTAATTAATTCTTTCCCACACCAGGATTTCTCCAACAGGTAACTATTAGTTTTGCTCTACATTGGAGCTAGGAAGCTCCAGGGATTATCTGTATCTGTAGTATGGATGACATATGGATGACCTGGGTAGAAGCTCTGGAGTGGATCAGCTTTATTGTTCAGATACCCCCTCTTGTGAACCTTCTCACTACTCATTAGGAAGCTGCCTGCTTGTTCAAATACTTAAGGGTAGATCCAGAAACATTCATTCTTACAACCTTCTTGACCCAATCGGTAAAGATTAAGCTTTTCAGTACTCTCTGGAGCTAGTACCTGTTCTGCTTTCTGCAAGTCTGCCTCATGTGTAAATGAAAGTTAGAAGGTAACATCTTCCTTTTTGTTATCTTTTCACCATCAATATTATCTGTCTCTATGTAAAACATTTCTCACTGAGGTTTATCACCACTCACAAAAAGCAAAAATGGAGAATAAAAAGAACATGGATTTATATAACTCAGAATCTGAAAAATAAGTTCAGCACTTAATCTACAAAGCAGAAATTTTCATTCTTCTCCAAACTGTTGCCACCTCTTAAAGCAAAATACTTGTCTCTCCCTTTATCAGCTAAAAGTGTGAAAATCTATTTCCCATTTCTGTATGCAAATACACCACAGCGAGGTAGACCTAAATTATTCTGTCAAAGAGAGAGGCCTCCAACAATCAATGACAGAGGCTAGAGGGGTTTATTCTGACTGTAGGTCCCCACAAAGAAAAGATCATCATATTCAACATGTAGCTAAAAATGTGGTATTTTAAGGAAGATTTTAGCATAGCTGACCACTGGTACAAATTAATTGAAAGACTATCCTCAGAGACTCAACCTTAGCTCCATAACTTTCTAAGAATGAGGCTACCATGACTGATGAGAAACACAAGTCTTCAAAGTGAGGAGTGAAGGTTACAGAATCACACAATAACTCGAGTTGGATTGGGCATCAGGAGGTGTCTACTTCAACCTTCTGCTTGAAGCATGGTGACCCATGAAATCAGACCAGGTTGCTCAGGGCTTTAACCAGTTGGGTCTGGAAAACCTCCAAGGTCTGAGATCCTACAACCTCTCTGGACACCTACTCCACTGCTCAACATGGTGAAAGTTTCTGCTCATACCCAGTTTGATCCTCTCTTGTATCAACGTATGTCCATTATCTGTTGTTTTCCCACCACACACCACAATGAAGATCTTAGCTTAGGTAGTAGGTTAGCTTTGGCAAACAGCCAAATGCTTTTTGAGCCACTCACTCACTCCCCCTCCTCTGCAGGGCCCAGAGAGAAAACAGCGTGGGGTCCCTCCCACGGGATACAGTCCTTCATGAACTTCAGCAACATGAGTTCTTCCCTCGGTCTGCAGTTCTTCACCAACCACTCCAGTGTGGGTCCCTTCCACAGGGTGCAGTCCTTCAGGAACAGACTGCTCCAGCGTGGGTCCCCCACAGGGTCATAGCCTGCTTCGGGGGCATCCACCTGCTCCAGTGTGGGGGTCCTCCATGGGCTGCAGGTGGATATCTGCTCTGGTATCATCCTCCATGGGCTGCAGGGAGAAAGCCTGCCTCACCATGGTCTTCTCCATGAGCTGCAGGGGAATCTCTGCTCCAGCTCCTGGGGCACCTCCTCCCTCTCCTTCTGCACTGACCTGAGTGTCTGCAGAGTTGTTGCTCGCACATCTTCTCACTCCTCTCTCTGGCTGCTGTTGCATAGCAGTTTTTTCCCCTTCTGAACTGTGTTATCCCAGACGTGCTAACACCATTGCTGATGGGCTGAGCCTTGGCCAGTGGCAGGTCCATCTTGGAGCTAGCTGGCATTGACTCTATTGGACATGGGAAGCTTCTAGCAGCTTCTCACAGAAGCGACCCCGTAGGCCCCCACTACCAAAACCTTGCCACACAAACCCAATACAATAGTACTGGAAAGCAAAGTATTACTGAGGTTTTTCTACTGTTGGAAACAGGTTGAAAAACAGGAAAAGAAGGGTTTGGGTAGTACTCATCATGGATTTATGAATGGTAAACAGTGCTTGACCAGCCTGATAGACATCTATGATGAGATGACTAGGTCCATGAATGAGAAGAGAGCAGTGGATATTGTTTATCTTGATTTTAGTATGTCTTTCCACTTTGTCTCCTAGAATATCCTCATAGACAAAAGAAGGAAGAGTGCTGCCATTAAGACAGACCTCAACAAGCTGAAGAAGTGGGCTGACAGGAATCTGATGGTGGTCAACAAAGGGAAATGCCAAGTCCTGCAACTGGTTAGGAATAACTCTATGCACTAGTACAGGTTGGGGACTGACGAGGTGGAAACCAGTTTTGTAGAAACTGACATGGGGATCCTGGTGGAAAACAAGTTGACCTCGAGACAGCAATGTGTCCTTGCAGCAAAGATGACCAACAGCATCCTGGACTGCATTAGGAAGACCATTGCCATCAGGTTGAGGGGGTGATTCTTCCCCTCTTCCCCCTCACTGGAGGGACAAATGTGGAGCGCTGTGCCCAGTCCTGGGTTACCCAATGCAAGAGAGACATAGACATGCTGGACTGAGTCCGGAAAAGGGCCCCAAAGGTGATTAATGGAGAAGGAGCATCTGAAACAGGGAGAAGCAAAGACAGCTGAGACTCTTTAGCCTGGAGAAGACAAATCTCAGTGGGGTGGGTGAATCTCATCAATGTGCATAAGTTTTTGATGGAGGGATGGATCCAGACTCCTTTCAGCAGTGTCTGATAAAGTGACAAAAGGCAATGGTCACAAATCGAAATACGGAAAATCCTGTTTCAACACAAGAAATCCTGGATTGTTCTGAGGGTGGTCAAGCATTGGAATAGGTTGTCCAGAGAAGTTATATTCATCTGTGGAGACTAGACACAGCCCTGAGAAACCTGTTCTATCTGATGCTGCTTTGACATCTTCAAGGACATGAACCCGACTAGATATAACCCTGAGAAATCTGCTCGGTCTGACACTGCTTTGAGGTCTTCAAGACCCTGGACTTCGAGAGGTCCCTTCCAGCCCCCATGATTCCTTATTTTACTGCTACAAACAAAGAAAAATTCCTTTTTTTTTTTTTTTTTTTTCCCCGGCAAATAAATTGACCTCTTTCTCCAGATGAAATGTAAATAACAGATTGGATATTATAGACTATGGGATTTTTATTTAAAACATTAGATTTATCTTTTTTTTCTCCCTCACTGATTTATAGTCTATTTGGAAAACATTTTTATTGAAATTTTATGAAGGTGAGTTTGTTCCATATCATTCTACCATGACCCCATTACATGTTAGCCAGAACAAAACCTCTAAACAAAATTTAAAGTTCTGTTCCTTTGTATATTACTTCTCATTTTTACCATTCATTTCAGTTGTAAAATATGTGGCCTCCTGCCAGCATTATTGTGCCAGCTTCCCATATGAATGTTAAGCAGGCAACAATGATGCACTATAATTACAGTGCTTGAAATGATTGGAAATAAATTGGCACTCCAATTATAGATGCATGAAAGAGGCTCCAGTATATCACAGTCAGTCCATTAATTTCTAAAGTAGCTCAGGCGATCTCACTATTTTAGTGACATTCGTTATTCACTGCTGCAATGAATCACAGCAAACAGTGGGGCCTTGAAATTAACAAGTTGAAGGACATTCGAAAACAAAGAACTTAAACCGTTCCATGTTACTTTGTGCCCCGAAGAGAAAATAACCTCCAAAAGTAATATTGAAACCTATTTGCTGCATTTTGAGAAAGAAAATGTTAATGTATTTTTTGGTCTCACCCGATGTCTTCAGTCAATTTACACAGTATTCCAACTGAGCAGAGAAATAATTTTATGGAAATCTGCACAGTAAGCACATCCACATTTCTACAGTGTACTACAAATATTTTAATGGGAAAGCCAGGACTGTAAATGTAAATACTGCATGATATGTTTGTTTATCGCAGCAGGCTACGGCTCTCAGGATAACACATTATTAAGCTGGCACTGGTAAAGCAGTCCAGGTGAGATGAGATTTGGGCCTGTGACAAACACCCATGGTGAATTCAGTCTGTACAGAAACTTAACTTCTTTAATATTATCTGTGCACACATTAATCCCTATTGCCCCTTTAGGGCACCCTGAGCCTTAAAAATGCTTTGTTTTTCCCTGATTCTGCGCTGTGAAAGGCTAATGTCAATCAGTCATTAGCCCAGTTTCTCTGAGGCTGCATCTACAGTCACCAGAATGATGGAAAAGAAGGAAGGAAGGAGAGAGGAGGAATGAAGACTGCCTCCATGCAGGCATCTACCACTGGCCCTGTCGCGGGTCTCTGCCAGCTCTGTGAAAAGTCATAGTGAGAGGACGGAGAGAGATACACGAGCTCCAGGATTCCAGGCTCCTTCACTCACTGTACGATTCAGTCTTTTCAATGAAACAAAGATAATCTGAAAACTGAAATACTTTGTCTCCTCCATTGTGCACTGGGTAGTGGAAAGGGCTGGTCACAGGACAGTAACAACCCCCTTTCAGCAGGATGATGCCACTTGGCACTGGAAATAAAGACCGACATCTGAACGCTCCAAACACTCCTGCAGATCTAAACCTGTCAATGGAAATTTTAAACTAGAACAAATATTTGTAAAAAAATGTAAAATTAACTCCAAAGAATGAGTAAAAGACTAAAGCTAGTAATTATTGCCAAGTCATCAGGGCCTGAAATTACATTTTAAATGTTAGTAATTCCCCACTGCTCTTTCAAGGATGTGCAATTATGTCACTCCAGATTAACAAGCAAGCAATGAAACAAAAATTTTAACAGCTATTCTATGTAGTCTCTTAAAATAACTGAAACTATAAAATGCAATCAGTCACATTCACCCTAAGGTATTCTGGATAAGACTCTTGACGGGGAAAAAAAGCACTAAACTTCTTTCTTATGCACATATGTCTTCTCCCAATTTTGTGAGAATCTTTAGATTTGGAATTAAAAGTGGCTCTTGAAAATATTATTCTCTGTTGCCTTGTTCCATTACCCATGTCAAGATGAAGGTAACTATGATGGCTGCTCAAGGAAGCTCTTTTAGGTGACGGAACTCCTGAAAATTCCAGCTTCTTGTATAAAATACTGGCATTGACGACAAGGACTTGCAGTTTAGTCAGCTGTAGCTCATGGAAATTGAAGATGGGAAAAGGAGAGGAGAAAAAAAGAAGAAGAAGAAAAAGGAAAGGGAAAAGTAAAGGGAAAGAGAAAGGAGGAAAAGGAGGAAAAGGAGGAGGAAGAGGAAAAAGAGGAAAAGGAGGGAAAAGGGAAAAAAGGGGAAAAAAAAGGAAAAAAAAGGAAAAAAGTGAGACTATCACTTCTATACCACTCCATTCAAGCCTCAGGTTTGAGGAAAGAATGTACCTAGGTAAGAATGTATGCAGATAATTGTATTAGCCACCAATATCCATTTTTCTTCCAGTTTGCTTAATTCCTTTTTAAATCTCTCATCACTTTCAGCTGCTACAATGTCCGTTGTAATGAGTTGCAGCATTTAATAACGCACTGTACAATTATGCACTTCCTCATGTTTCCTTAAACCTGCTAACTTATTTCACCCAATAACTGCTCATTTTTATCTTGAAAGAGGAAATGAAAATTTTTAACATTAAATTTTGTCACCTTTTAATTCTGCTTGTTGTAAATATATATGATTTAATTCATAGTTTTGTCTTTCATTTATTCCATGCTGAAGTAACTGCAGGATCTGCAGATTAATCTATGTAAAGATGACAATTTTATCTCTTGCAAGCACCCAAACACATTGAAATGTCCATAAGATATAGCATGATTTCATTACACCTCCTAATTCTTTTCCAATTTGAAAAATAATGAAAAAATTACAATATTTTGGTCACTTTCTCACTCTGATAAACATAGAAAATTTAAATTGGAGTCTCATTTGAGGATGTCTTGTTGGCAAGAAAGTTGAAATGTGAGAGAAATAGCTTCACTTGAAATGTCTCATTCAGCATTTTGACATTGGACCAAATTTCACTATCTTCTTTTTCTTTCTCTGTGGTAGGACACAAAACCAGCAGAAAACCTACAGCCCAGTGTCTAGTCATCGGTTAAGATCCTTGATCTCTCTTCAGGTTCAAAAAGAAACAATCCTCAAATCTACCCTGATAAGAAGGAACAGACAAAAAGCTCCACTAGTAAGTGGAATGAGTAGTCAAATCCCTAACCCCTTAAAAGGCGCAAATCAAACACACATTAAAGTGCTACACAGTAAATTATTTGGTACATGTTTTGAGCTATTCAGGGATGATGCCATCTGTCCTCAAATCAAATAGATTTGATTTAGAAGCAGCAGTGATTCCCAAGAGACAAGTTAATGATGAATTAAGGAGTCTGGAACATAGTTTTTTCCACAGACCAGAGCACTGACATGGGAAATACTAAAAAGTAATTCTGTGATCTATAATTGAGTGAATTTTTGATCAGCATCTCAATCTGAATCCTCTTCATCATTAATGTTCTCATGATATTGATTTTTTCCTCCCCAAATTCAAATTTACTTATTTGTATTTTTCAGCCAGAAGAATTAAGTTTAAGCTTTTCTCTATTACTATCTAGGGTTAAAATGCATGTCTTTTTCAGATTTCTTATAAGAAATTTATATTTCATTCTCATAAATATAGTATGCAAACCTGAAGTGCAGATCAAGCACAAAATTAATGTCACCATGCTCTATGTAGACTTTTTTTTTTTTTTTT
>VXBL01000475.1:0-44829 GCA_013400195.1 Aramus guarauna | reverse complement strand
AGCAGAGTAGAGGGGCAGAATCACCTCCCTCGACCTGCTGGTCACACTGCTTTTGAAGCAGCCCAGGACATGGCCTGGAGGGAGCACAGAAACTAAACCATAAGCAGAAGAGGCAATTCCCTGAGCAGAAATTGGTCAGGTCCCCCAAACACCAACAAATACCAAACTTCCCTTGAGGCCAATACCAAGTTTGAATTTCAGGGTCCTGCTATGAGTGGTGCTGCGTTTTACGCACAGCATCTCTTCAGCTACAAATTAGATCCAGCTGATTACCTGTCTGGCACCAGGCAATGTGTCAGCCTGCTGTGATCCTTCAGCTATCACACTTCCACCATATGGTCTAACCCAGAAGGTGAATCCCATATGGGTTGATAAGTTAAATAACCAACTAATTGACTGTTGATGTATTTATTAGAAACCAATAGCTTGTGGGAATTCCTATCTCTGCCTCCATGATCTCTGCAGCCATCACAAATAGGAAAAAATTATTATGGCATTTTTGCCTTTCTCCTGCCTGTTATCCCATTGCCAACTCAGCCTGCATGAGGGCACAGATTCACTGCAGTAGGGAGCTCCTCTCTGTAGCTGGGTCCATACTACCAAATAAAACAGGGGCTGCGATCACTGTCTGACTCTGAAGCCAAATGGCATCAATTATCATCTATCTATATTTCACAGCATTTGGCCCTAGAACTCTTCTGGACCCCCTGTGGTGTCCCTAAGACCTCAGACATGGATATTATTTTGCTCTTTTTCTGTCCAAAGTGTCCAAAACAAAAGGAGGCTGTGTCACAGCCCTCCACAGTAGACAGTAAAAAGGTATGGATCTTACCTGTGTCCTGAGACATATCATGAAGGCAGGTAAGGGTATTTGAGGGCGTAACAGCTGCTGACACAGTCCTGAAGGACTCTGTAGACTGGAGGGATCATGGACTTGTCCGCATTGTTGACTAAAAACGGTCCCCGGCAAGTGGTCATTGTCTTGTGCTACACTAAGTGGCCGGAGCCAAAACCTCACCTTGGACAACTCACACAATCTTATTCCCTAACGCTATCTCATTCAGACTGTTATTTTATATAGCCTCATATTGTGTTTATACTAATAAACTAAACAGTGCCTGAGCTCATTCTCTGGCCAACAGTGAGACTAGCTGGCACCATCTGGCCATAAATGCAATATTAAAAATCCCCTTCCCTTCAAAAAAGGGTAGCCATAGCAAAATTACTTTGGGGAATTCTTTCTGATCTTCACTAACTCCTGAACCTCTTGCACTAGTTTGGATGGCTAAAACTGCACCACACGCTTCCTCACAGTTTAGCAGAATAGACAATCAAGTTCTATAGCTCTGGCCCAGGACTTGGCTCTCTTTTAATTGCAGTCCAAGACTCCTGGCTCCCATTGCAATCTACTTTTTAACTACTGTGAGAGACAGTGGTGAGGGGACAGGGAGAAAAGGGAATTATTACATGTGTAGATATTGCTTTTAGCAACATTGTAAAAAAAATCCTGCAGTTCTTCCAACATTTGGAGATAAATTTGTCAAATTGTTAAACTCACTATCTATTCCTGCTCCTTAAGCACTGTGCCCCTATAAATTTTAATGTAGTTCTTTTATATCAAAGTTATTATTTGGTATAAGTGATAAAGTGACACATTTGGTAGCTTTGTAAATATACATTTGAAGAATCCTGCTGTCATAAAATAACCAAGCTGTCAGATTGCAAAATCAGAGTGAAGCAAGGTGGTTAACTGAAATGCGACTCCCATGAAGAATTTTCTTGTCGCTGTATGTGGAGGCATCTGCTGCAAATACAGACTCTCGAGTCAACAGACACTTTGATCGCAGGATGATTTATGTCAGCCATCAAATATCTGAGTGGTAACCACACATCTGTCACCAGGACAATGTGGCATAAAAGAGAATTTAATTGCTTTTGGATTATAAATAAAATGAACATTGCAGGAATAAATTACAAGATCACTGTTAATTTGTCGATTGGGCTATCAAGGGCAAGAAAAACTATTGGGCATAAAAAACAAAGTTATTTTTTGCTCCTAGGAGGTGTAGTTAAGAATGTTTTAATAACAAATGGCAACAATCTCTTTTTGGTAGGTAAATACAGTCTGAAAAAAAAAAGTCAGTGTTGATGAATCTGGCACATCTGTCTCATATTTAATCAATTCTTGTAGGTGCTAATGGAGGAAACAATCTGGGATAAAGGACTTGTGAAAGTCATCTATTAAAGATATATTTAATATTTAGAACACCTTCTCCTATTTTCTTCCTCCCACCCATTATTTAACACTGATGGCTTGGAAGAGAACCATTTCTGAGAGAAAACAGCTGTGTACTCACCACCATAAAAGCCTAATTTGTGTACAATGTCCAACAAAATTACGGGTGTCCAGCATACCAGGATGATACAAACAACCTAAGAAATGTACCTGTATTCCCTATCCGGCCAGTGGAGAAGGACCTGGGCCTCAGCTGGACTATAGGGGTTGGATTTAAACAAATATCTGCATCTGCACAAGGTGTCCATGTTCCCTTTGCTGTCAGTGGTTAATGATGGTTTGATTCAGTTGCCATAACATAGTGCCCAGTGTCCTTTGGGTTCCAGTAGGGTACCTGAGACATCTACACAGGGCTGGCAAAGATGTCTCATGACTTTCCTTCTGGATTAGCAGCTAGAGACAAGGTAGGATTCCCTCGAGCACCAAAATGACACCAGATGATGACGTTAGGGAACTGAATCTGGCCCCTATTCAGTAAGGTCAAGCTTTATCCCTTGGCATAGAAGGACCCCACGTTCATTCTTCAGGTTCTCCAAAGCATCTTGCAAGGCCACATGCTGGTTACTTGAGTGTTGCAAAGATCAAATAAGGACTCCACAATGGGCAGCTGGAATACAGCTCAGTGTCCCTGCAAAGCACAACATTAGTGCCGTAATTTCCCAGACAGCAAAAAAAAAAAGAAAGGGGCAGGGAGAGCTATATTTATCTCTTGCCACTGTGACCCTGGTCAGGTCACCGCAATCCATCCTCCAGCCTGCCTTGTTTTCACATGCTTTTTCAATTTAAGGAATTTGTGAGAGTCACCTTTCGTAGGGAGTGTTCAGGATCATGGGGCCCAGACCTCGGTTTCACACAGAAAGCGTTAGTGTAACAGCACAGTAATCATAGCAATAACAGTAAACACCTTCCCAGAATTTTATATATGGACTGATGAAGTGTTAGGTGTAGGCCCTGAGTTAAATGAAATTAAACATTGACTCTTGAGCCCTTACCAAGTGCCAGTTACTATAATATACCACAGCATAATTTGCAAACATGGTTTAATTCTCATTCAGTCCTAGTGAGAGAGGTAAATAATACACGCAGTGTGTACATGAATAAGCAGTGAAGGAGAAAGGTTAGAAGACTAGTTTAGGGTGAATTATTCATTATGAGGGATTTACCTTCCCAATTTAACCCAGTTCTGCTGCTCAGCAATGATTGGCAACCGGATTTGGGGACTTATTCACTTGCCAACTGACTTAAGTGACATAGAAGCAGCAGAGAGTTGTCACAGATTGCCTCAGGGAACACCACTGAACAGAGTCTGCACTGTCTGGTATCACCAGAGCACAAGGGGTCTATGCCATCTTCTTTTCCAAGTGCCTGCCTACGATGTGTGACAAGGAACAGATGCTATTTTCTCAGGTTGGTTTATTTTAACTCACATGCAATAACTGAACAAGTTGCTTTAGTTGATATACAGGACCTTAACTATACCAAAATCTGAAGGAACCAAAAAACTGTCTTTAAACCTTCTGCGGCTGACTCTGTATCTGAATATTAATTGATTATTTGCAGCATACAGTTTACATGGCATTATGCTTCCTTTCTTATTCATCTTTAATAAGTGAGTTATCAGTACAAAGCATAGATACCAACTCTGTCTGGATCAGTCCCACAAAAGCTTAAACATTGAATTTGGACAAAAGTCTGAGTCACTTAAGCAGAATCACTTTATCACCTCCAGGGAAAGAGTTTCTGTAAGGAGAAGACACTGCTACAAGAAGTGAGCAAGTGAGTGAGTGAAAAGACTTCTAGAAATGAAGGGTCAGAGAGGATCAGGTGAGGACATAAGGTACTAGACACAGCTACTTTTAATAAGACATAGAAATCTTAGAGGAAGACATCTGAGGAAATGTGATGCAACAGGAGCTGACATTGGAGACAAAATGTTGGGTCCAGTAAGGAGCTGAAAATACTGTGGGAGCACAAGGAAACCACAGAAAGGGAAAATGAGGGTTAAGAGATCCAGAGGCCGGAGCAAAGATGAGATAATTACAAGTGCTTGCTAAGAATAAAAACAATCTGTCAATCTCCACCCCCCCTGCCCCAAAGTCTCTTCACATAAACACCTACAACCAACAAATAAATATAGTTTTAAATTGCAAAAAGGGAAATTTACCTCAGACATTTGGAAGTTCATTCTAACAGGAAATACTGTGCATAAGAATAAATTGCTTCTGAGCTACTGGTGCCCCTGCTGCTGAAAGTCTCTCAAAACAGAGGAAAGAAAATTTATCTAGAGCAATGTAACATAACCAATCCTCTCTGAATCGGGGGAATGGACAAAATGGTTTATTGAGGTCGCTTTCTGAGTGTTGGCTAAACAAGGGACAAATGGACTCTGAGAAACAGTTTTCCTGCGTGAATGTTTTCCTAACACTGGTTCGGCTTTCTCCTGCAGATCCGTCCAACTTCCACTGAATGCCAGAGGCGAGACAATCACCCGTGCCACTTTCATTCTCCACTTTCATGATGGGAGCACAGCATTCCTACTTCAGAGAGAAGTAACTTAGGTCAATAATCAGCCATTTTAAATGAAAGTGTTTATCTTCTAGCACTGAGGTACCTCTGTCTTCACATGATTTTAAATTTGTGGAGGGAATGCATTTATTCACTTCTTTTTACTCACTGTCCCTAATGACTGATAACTATATGATGCAGTACCAGCTGAGTTGATAGCAAGTGCTTGGCAAGACTGATATCCCAAGCTATTCAAATACAATGGGAGAAAACAGTCCTCTATTTTGAAGGGCAAGTTGTAAGTAAAAGTCCTAGTGATGTCTCTATCATCCTTACCTGCCCAGTGACGGAACTGTGGATTAATACAATTAAGATCCCCCAAAAGGAACGGGCAGTCTTTTTGAAGAAGTCCTTCCACTCATCTTCTTCCTCCTTTCATAATATTTAGACATGATAGCCCTCCTTGCACCCATTTCTCATTCTTGATGTAGGACTTCTATATGCCAAAGCTATTCAATGTACACCTGGTGATACAGACTGACAAATGNGTCTTCCCTCGCTCGTCGCAATAGGACTATTTTGGAGTATACGCAAAATCATACACAGTTGTTACACATAAGGGCTAACGTAGCCTCAGTCTCACTGAAGAACATGTAACCACTGTTGTGACATGTTAGGGAGTATGTCTACGCCAAGAGGTTAAAACTCCTTTTGCCTTGCCACCGTTCCTGCATACGGAGTAGCGAGGCTGATTTTAGCATGGCAAAAAAAGCCCCACTAGGCTGGGAGCCAGGAGACCTGAAGTCACTGGGAAAATCTGACAAAGAAAGAAAAGGCAAATGAATACTCCATGGAAAAATAGACTTGGTTTAAAAAATAATAAAAATCCATGTTCCTCTGAGACAGGATCTAGTAGCTATCTCTCCTTTCTGAAAATGCAGTACTGCACTGTTTGAAGTCACTTCTTGAGTAAAATTATAGGCCAAAAATTAATCAACTGCCTTGCACCCTAGGAGGGCTATTTATTTATTTATTTATTTACATTGGCTATACAGGAAGCTAGAGTAAATAGCTCAGATAGCAATCTCAGTGAGAAGAGATAAACACTATCCCTTGAGAAGTTTACTGTACAAAACATACCTGAGCTTTCAGACATGTAAAAGTTCAGGTAAGGCTTCTGAGAATTTATTTCTCAGACTTGGGTAACTGAAATACATCTTAGTCCTGTACCATAAATCTCAAAACTTATTCTAGAGATGGGACAAAATTTAGAAGAGTGAATGGGTTCTAGTGTAATATTTTTGCTTAAATTTCTTGGGATTTTGTTTAAATTTAATGTTAACATTCAGGCGTAACTTCCTCATTCATATGATACATTTTTCTGCAATTAAAAAAAAAATAAATCAGAAATTGTAGTTCCTGTGACCACTTTGTTATATTTCTATTATGCTACCAGTGTCTGATGATTTGCAGCCTGTAAAGGGTTAAATGACTGAGTCCATTTTTACTTCTCTCTATTTCTAGAGCCAGCCATCAGCAGGAAGACCTATAGTAACAGTGATCTGTGATAAGTGGATAAGGGTCATTAATACAGTCATTTCCATGCTGAGTTCTTAAATAAGCAGCTCGCTCATCACTCTAGTCTAACAACAGCACGACTAGGGAGGTCTTCAGACCACAGGCAAAGATCTTCCAGGGAGATTTGGGGTTGATACTGTGATATAAAACCCAGAACGTTCCATTCCAAGGGTATCCCTGGTCAGATGTGAATCAATTCTGTGTCATAAGCAGCTAAACATCTCTGAAAAAAGGACACGAGGCACTGTAGAAATTATGATGATAGTTAGACCTGTTCCATGCAGCCAGTTTCTGGAAGTTTAATGTTATTTCTGATCTGCCAGACTAAAAAGATGTATTTTACTGAATTTTACTGAAGTCAAGTATCTTAAAAGGAATAATGAACACCTGAAGTCAGAATGCTTGCACTTGGACTTCCCTTCAGGTTCTCTGCTGACTCCACCTATCTCATGACCTTTTTAATTATTGCATTTTAGCAACAGAGCCACAAGTGAACATGAAAGTTAAAGATACAGACCAAAGTCACGAAGATTTTAGACATGTGCTCAACTTGAAATACAATAACAAGAAATATGTTCTGAAATAAATCTTTTCTTCCCTAAATTACAGTAGAAACATATGCATATATGGTGATTAAAGACCTGGTTACATCATAAGAATGCATAAATATTTTATTATTACTTCACATTTCTGTAGCACTTCTTCAAAACACCACACAGCACTGACAAAATAATACTCATGCAGAGATGACATCAATGACACTGTCTTAGGCAGACAGTACAACCGTGACCCTCCAGGAATGCTACGTAAGTCACTGTATTTCCATCTTATGCTTTCCTAGGCAAGAGACTTTAATGGGCATTATGCAGGAGAAGAATCCAGGGACATATCTGCCTTGTGTTACGCACAACTCCAGGAATTCAGTGAGGAAAAGTTATGACGTAACATAGCAATACTTTAATTATGTGGCAGACTGAGCAGTTTATCAGGTGTCTGTCTTGCTGACAGCTAGACATCCTTGGAAGAAAGTCCTACCAGCTTCCTTTTAGCTGTAAAGATTATAGCAATTTATCAGATGACAGAGAGGCATTTGCTCCCTTTTTTTTCCCTCATTACCCTGCAGAGGACCTAACGGCAGTGTATTGAAGGAAACCTGAAGGTCTGCAAACATACTAGACATGTTTTGACATGTGGAGCATAGCGTAGAGGATCTCACATGTTTGAGGTCTTGCTTGCAGGCATGGAAACAGCATCCAAAATGGGCAAGTCTCATTTTCATCATGAGCTCACACTGAAGCTTCATCTAAAAATGTAAACAAATCAGGATTATAAGGCCAGAAGAAACTAATACAGTCCTCTAATGTGCCCTCCGAAGCTTACAAATCGCAGAATGTTCATAATCCTTTTTCCATGTGCAAAAGCCTGCGCTGCAATTAGCTCAAAGACTTTAGAAAGACATTTCTTCTTGAGTTAAAGGCAGACATTTGTGATTTACCATACGCCTTAGTAAGGATTCAAAAGCTATTCAATCTTATTGAAAAAACAGTTTTGTATCTTAACTTCCTATTTGAATATTTCCCATTTCAGTTGCCAGTTCATGTCGGTATTCTACAAATATAGAAAATTATAGAAAAATAGAGTGCACCCATAAGGTACTAGCTCTGATTTGCAGCTGGTTTGACTCTTCTCAGTTTTTCAAGACCATTTTCAAAGTATGGACAGCAGAACTCATCACGGTATTCCTGCATAGGGTTAGCAAAACTCTCACACAGATAATCACCTTGCCGCTTGTGTCATTTGTGCATATAATGTTGTCTTTGCCGTAACACCAGATGTGTAGGATGGCTTCAAGTTTGACTGTAGACCTCAATTCTGGTAAAAGAAGTTTCTTAGTCTTGCTTATTATACTCCAGAAAAGCCAGGTGATTTTATTCACCCTTTCTTTCACTCATGATGAAGGCAGAGGAAGTGGAGTTTCATAATAGAAAAGACGAGTAATCAATTCTTCACCCTAATCTCAGAAGTCAGGTTTCTGGAAAAGCAGTCTCATATCAAGAAGGCTGTTTCAGTCAAGTTTTTAAAAAATACTCTCTTAAAAAAACGTTGTGAACAACTTTTTCATTTTCACTGGGAGGACAGAAGGCAGAAATAAGTCACCAAGAACAATCGTAAGTAGTTCACAACAGCGCAATGCTCCTGCCACTGTCAAAGCAAAAATGATAGGTCATTAAACTCTCAAAGTAGAAAGATCCTGTTCTGGTGACAGCTGCTCTATTGTGTAATGCACTGAGGAAGATGCCATTAAGTGTAATTAAACAAAAAGCCTAAAACATAAGGACAGAGACCTTTTTTCTTCTCAAGATGAAAACCCTCTGTGTACATACAAAATTATCACCCATCACAACTGTCCTCTCTTTTTCCCTTCACAAAAACAGACAGATGTCCAACTGGCAGGGAGTACGAAGAGTGTTACAGTCTCAATTTGCTTCCCACTACCTCTTTCTAATCCCATTCATGCACTTTTCTGTCATTGTCTGCTTTGCATGCATTTCCCTTTTTCCCAAGCTGCTGCTTCTCCTCCTCATGCTTCCTATGAACTTGTTTCTTCCCCTCCTCAAAAATGATTCCTCCATGCCTGTCTGACTGTTTTATCTGCTTAGTCTGGAGAAAAGGAGGCTGAGGAGAGACCTGATTACTCTACCTGAAAGGAGGTTGTAGCCAGGTGAGAGTGCCGGTCTCTTCTCCCAAGTAACAAGTGATAGGACAAGAGGAAATGGACTCAAGTTGTGTCAGGGATTGTTTACATTGGATAGTAGGAAACATTTCTTCACTGAAAGGGTTGTCAATCACTGGAACAGGCTGTCCAGGGAAGTGGTTGAGTCACCATCCCTGGAGGTATTTAAAAGACATGTAGATGTGGTGCTTAGGGACATGGTTCAGTGGTGGACTTGGCAGTGCTAGGTTAACAGTTGGACTCGATGATCTTAAAGGTCTTTTCCAACCTAAACAATTCTATGATTCTATAATCCTCCTCTATCTCCTACATATTCTTCTCATTCCCTGTTTTTTATACCTGGCCTCTGAATACTTGTTCCCTAACGTTGGATCCAGTTCCTTGGTTAGCTTCTCTGCTCATTGTAGAGGTGGGACTCCTTAGATCTTTAGTGCTGGCCAAATCAGGGGCCAGGTAATTTTTATCAGACATTTTTCCCTGTTCCCTGAATTCCCTGTCTTGCTTGAGGCTCTAGTGCTACTGATCTCCTTCTGGCACCTCTCCAGTTGGCAGGGCTTTCTGGTACCTTTCTGGTTGTTGATAGACAGGAGCAGGTTCAGGAGAGGGTCACCAATATGGTTAGGGCTGGGGCACTTAGTCCATGAGGAAAGACTGAGAGAGCAGGATTTGTTCATCCTGGAGAAGGCATGGCTCAGTGTCACCTAGTAGCATCTCACCAATGCCTACAGGGAGGTATCAAGGAGACAGAGTTGGGCTCTTCATTGTGGTACATAGTGGGGTACCAGGAAACTACAGGCATAAATTGACACAAGAAATGTTTAGACTTGGATACAAAAGGAAATCTTTGCACCACAAGGACAGTTGCGCAGTGGAGCAAGGGCCCAGAAGGGTTATGGGATCTCAGACCTCAGTAGTTTTCAATATTCAGCTGCATAAAGCCCTCAGCAACCTGGGCTGACCTCATTTCAAACAGGAGGTTGGACCAGAGACCTCCGGTGTCTCCTTCTAACCTTAGTTATCCCATGACCCTATGATAAGAGTCACTAGCTTTTTATTCAGAATAGTAATACCTGACATTTTTTAACTCTGGTAGTTCTTGATGACCAGTTTAACTATGGGATAATCATGGCAAAATGGCAGCTAGGAGCACAGTCTCAGTATCGGGTGCGATTGATTTCTTCTGACTAGTGAGTAGCTCCTGAAGTGCTCTCAGCATGCAGATGACAGTTTATCTGGACACATTTATCTAGAAACTTTCCCTGAGTTAATATGACATGAGATAAAAATCTGGATATTTCTGTCACTTCGTAATACAACAATGCTTCCAATGAGACTAATTGAAGCCACCATGAAAAGTGTCTCCAATAAATAGCTTATTTGCAAAACAACCCTTCAGAAAAGAAAAAAAAAAAAAAAAGGAAAAAAAGGTAGTCTTAGATTAACAAATCATCCAATGAGGACTAGATACTCCTTATTTCCTGCATGTTTCCCAAAGACTTGTTCACACAAGATACTGCAGACGACGGTTCAGTTTTTTCTTCTGTGAGAGAGGAAGTCATGCCTCTGGAAAATATCCTAATCAAAATATATGATGTCATCTAAGACTGAGCGATGTGTTTGAGGGAAAATTTTAACTGGTTTGCAGCATAAAATGTTACATGAAACTTTTCTAATCACCAAAGCAGAGACCAAAATTGAATGTATTTCTACCTCATAATGAATTTAATTACCAGTTTACAAATTCAGAGCTGTATTGACACCTTGCACAAAGGAGACGATGTCATTTGGCATCTTCTCACATTCCTGGCCTGCTGCACTGGAAAACTAGAATAAAGAAAATGACTCTTCTGAGTCTGGGCTAATTCCCAGATAGCTAAGTCAGGAGGAAACACCGTCTCCAAACCTCTTGACCTGTTGCTGCCTTTTATCCACCTCCTTCTGCTCTGCTCTTGCTACAAATACAGCTCCACTGGCTCAGTGGACGGTTGAAGAAAATAGCAGTTTCTTCCACAATACAAACACACCCAAATAATTTGCTTAAATCTGGAATTATGTTCATATAGAAAATATTTATATTTCCACAAAAATGTATTTCTTTTTTTTCAGGCTTTTTTCAGGTTTCCTTTTGTTAAGGATTGACTTGTATTTCTTCCATGAACTAAGCCAAAGAGATAAACTCGTTGCATGGCCCTACCCCAAACCTTTTATTTCAAATAATTTCCAAACATTTTCATTTTGAACTTTCCTGAAACAAAAATCTGTTCTGCATTTTAAAATAAGGACAGGAATATTCAGGTAATTGAGAATGTTAAAAAAAAAAAAATAGAGAGAAAGATAAGAACAGAGCCCTTCTGCAAGCTGCCTTTCTTTAAGGGAACTGACATTTCTTCAATAAATGTATTTCGATAAACCCAACATAGGCTGATCACCCAAATCTTTGGTAAATGTGTATGCATTTTTTGTAGAATCACTCAAATAATTTAGATTGGAAAAGACCTCCAGAGGTCATCTAGTCCAACCCCTACACAAAACAGGGCCACTTAGGGAAGGTTGCTCAGGGCCTTGTCCAATTAACTTTTGAGTATCTCCAGAGACAGAGGCTGTAAAACCTCTCTGAGACTCTGTTCTGATATTTGACCATGCTTTTGGTGGAAAAAAAAAAACAAAAAAAAAAAAAAAAAAAACCACCTTATATGTAATCAGAATTTCTCGTGTTTCAACTTGTATTCATTGCCTCTTGTAATTTCATTGTTCATCTCTCAGAAGAGTTTGCCAGTGCTGGTTTTGGCTGGAATAGAGTTCATTTTCTTCATGATAGCTGATATGGGGCGTGTTTTGGATTGGTGCTGAAAACAGTGCTGATAACACAGGGATGTTTTAGTGACTGCTGAGCAGTGCTCACACAGAGCCAAGGCCTTTGCTGCTCCTCACACCACCCCACCAGCGAGTAGGCTGGGGGTGCACAAGGAGTTGGGAGGGGACACAGCTGGGACAGTTGACCCCCACTGACCAAAGGGATATTCCATATGTTATCACACTCAGCATATAAAACTGGGGGGAAGAAGAAGGAAGGAGAGGACTTTCGGAGCGATGGTGTTTGTCTTCTCAAGTAACTGTTATGGGCGATGGAGCCCTGCTTTCCTGGAGATGGCTGAACACCTGCCTGCTGATGGGAAGTGGTGAATGAATTCCTTGTTTTGCTTTGCATGTGCGTGTGGCTTTTGCTTTACCTGTTAAGCTGTCTTTATCTCAACCTACAAGTTTTCTCAGTCTTACTTTTCTAATTCTCTCCCCCATCCCACAAGGGGGTGAGTGAGAGGGTGGCTGTGTTGCTGGCTGGGGTTAAAACACGACATTGCCTCTATCTTCAGGACAGATTGAGACAGTTGGGATTTTGCAGCCTGGAGAAGAGAAGGCTCCAGGGAGATCTAGTTGTGGCCTTCCAGTACCTGAAGGGGCCTACAGGAAAGATGGAGAGGGACTGTTTATCAGGGAGTGTAGTGACAGGACAAGGGGTAATGTGTTTAAGCTGAAGGAGAGTCGATTTAGATTAGATATTACAAAGAAATTCTTTACTGTTAGAGTGGTGAGGCCCTGGCACAGGGTGCCCCGAGAAGCTGTGGCTGCCCCTGGCTCCCTGGCAGTGTTGAAGGCCAGGTTGGATGGGGCTTTGGGCAACCTGGTCTAGTGGAGGGGGTCCCTGCCCATGGCAGGTGGGGTGGAACTAGATGGGCTTTGAGGTCCCTGCCGACCCAAATCATTCTATGATTCTTTGATTCTTTACACCCTATCTGAACAGAGATTTGTGCATGCTAATCCTTGTTCATCTACTAAGCTTCTGCACATACTGTGGTTTGTCTTTCCTTACAAGCACATAACAAACTGTTGAGTCTATTTTTTTTCTTTTCTTTTTTGTTCCTCTTTTAAAGGGCAGTGGTCTGTAGTTTTTGTAATTATCTTAGTTCTAATCACTTTTACCTGTGGATTAAACACTTTTCACTACCTTTCTTAAATTACAAAGCAATCACTTGCAACTTCCTAACACAGTCCACTTCTATCTCTGACCTTCACAGAGAGCAGTTCTGAACCTATTTCAGCAGGGTCCTCATCAATTCTGACTTTCAGTGCTTTGAAATCAAAGGATGGGAATAAAACTCTTCTGTCTGCATCAGTCGTTCCATTACAAATTCTTCACAGCTTAAAGATACCTAGCTTAGAAACAGAAGCATGTCATTTGCTTTGCATGACATCTTATTTTTGTTATGCTTTTGAATTTTCCTGATCATTGAAGTTCTAATGCTTCCCTGGTGGTCTCTGCACGTATCCAAAGAGAGCATTCTTTTCTTTTTCGACAAAGGAAATCAGATCTGTGGCATTATCAGTTTGAATAGTCAGCCTGCATAATAGAAACAATTACTTAAAGCCTAACTTGCATCTTAGTGGGTATGTAAATAAAAATCTATCGTAGCCTATTTTGTCATATGCAGGAAAAATATGTATTCGTATGTGTGAGGTCAATGGATTCCCATGGTGCTATTATTTTACAAGCTAGATTTAATGAAGACCCAAAAGTCCCCCTAGTTAGAATTATGGGTGGGCTGTGTTTTACTTCAGTCTGTAACTGTTTAGCATCCAGTCTATGCTGTTTCTGTCTATAGTCAATGGCAGTGGGTAGCTCATCCAAAGTAGACACTTTTCCTAGGATGGGACAAATCACCTTCAGCAGTGATCATCTTTGCAGTGACTATAGACAGAACCAAAATGGACTGTGAGACAGGCACACCTGGCATGGGAGTGCCAGAAGGTTCCCATAACAGCAGGTTGACAAGGTCAGCTAAATCTATCCTATGCTCTTCTCCCAGGGTTTATTCTCAACTGAGTGGCTTACGTCACCAGGAAGTAAGCACGTTCCCAAGACACTTCAGTGGGGAACCTGGCTCCATTCTCAGATCTTTTTCCTCATGCCTCAGCGACTGAGGCAGTGCAGGCAACAGGTCACCCCAGGCACAGGAAGGAACATGAAGAACTCCAGAGACTTACTTTGCCCCTCTTCCCTGGGACAGCAGGGGTGGAAACAGGCACAAACCCTAGCTGGCCACACAAGGGATCAAGGCCACAGCCACCCAGTATTGGAGTTTGGCACCTACTCAAAGTCTCTGGAGGAGGAAAGTCTGTCACTGGGACTGAAATTGTCCATTTTATGGAGATGCTTTGAGCCAACCCTACACGTAGATACAGCTCAGAAGTTTTAAATTTCATCTGTACCACAGAAAAGCTGAAAATCAGGCACGTATGATGAAAATTTTAAATTGAGAAGGTGTTGTTCCCTGAAGAGGTTAAATATGTAGAATAAGGAAAAACAATCAATTGCATTAATTTTCAGAGAACAGCACCTGAAGAGCAACACAAAATTTAACAACACCCTCATCAGCAGGACTGCTTATACTGAAACAGGTTGACCCAAAGCTTAACAATAGACAGCAGCACATCATACTCCTTGGGTAGATATTGCTTAAAAGCTGCATGGAGAGATGGAATTTTTTCTCTCCTTTTCTTATGGCTGAACTAAACAACAGAAGTTTCCTATTAATGCACTGAATTAGATCTCTCTGGATTTCAGTTGTCTACTTGGGCTCTCTTGAGACTTCCTGTGAGACTTTAAGCAACTCATCTGAGCTATCCGTATCTATGGAATCTGGTTCTAAAATTCTGGTTCTAAAAGTCCTTCTCTCACCTAGGACTGCGGGAACTAAGCCCAGATATCCTGTCCTGGGGATGATATGCATAATTGACTAGGTAAAATTATTACAAATAGTTCATCTGAAAACTCAAGCAGATAGTAGTATAATATTTGCAAATAATCAGGTTTCTTTGCCAAAGTGGAGGTAGACTTGAGTTAATTTTTGTTTCTTACACTGCTATATTTATACAGCTTGTACCTTTTTCCTCTTTATTTCCCCATAGGGCATGCACATAAAACATTTACATTAAAAAAAATATCTGTGGTTGCTTTATTAATATCAAATTCACTTCCACAGAATCCGTTTAATTAAAACTCTGCCCAGAAGACTGCTTCACAATTCATGGACATCTCAACCATCCTTTAAGCACGGTAAAAAATAGTGAAACAGCAATATTTTTAAGTATATTGCAAATATGTAGGTATTGGTAGTAATTCAAGCTTTCTTGCTAATAATATAGTTCCAAAACTACTGCCTCTATGGGAGCCATTACTATTCAAATAACACTGTGCAGTGTTATTCATTTTGAATAACATTCATTTTGAATTGCAATTGTACCAGGAATTATTTCAAATTCAATCCTGTCCGTGCTGCAAACCTGGCACTTCAGTTAGGTATGTGCATAAAAGCACCTGTACATACGTACAAGAAATGGGATGATTTTCAAAGGAATAGTGCATTAGCCTCACCATCTGTAATAGGAACAGAGTCAGCTCTCGGATCAACATAGGCTGGAGCCAGAAAGCACAGAGTGCTCTCAAAGAAATCATTAAATGACCTTTCTGTCCAGACAGTGTCTCTGCACTGACCAGGTCTCCCTGAAATTTTAGCAAGAGAACTGTTCCAAAGTAAGTCCTTAAGTTAGTGACAAAAAACATCTCCTATTTCCATAACGAAGGAAAGGAAGGACTAAACACTACCACTCTGCATCCCTTTAACTGCAAACATTTAAAGAAAATCGGATAAAGGTGTACAACTATAATTATTTTAGCTCTGCTAGTTTTTGCTAACTTATGAAAAGCATGAATTGAAGATGCTGTGAGCTGATGCCCCAGTCCTCCTGCAGTCAGTACGAATTTCCAGCCCAGCTGGATGAAAACCCAGGTCATTGCTAGCACACACAAACAGCTGTAGCGTGGCCGTTCTACTTGGTCTTCAAGGCACTAAAGCATTACAGGGGAAGGAGGGGAGGACAGGTGAATCGAGAAAAGTGGTTCATATTAAAATTAATTCTGTGTTAACTGAGATCTGTCTTGGTGCCAGACATGAGGAAATGTACCTTCCCAGACCGGCTATAAGGCTTCAGAAAGTACCCAGGCAGTGGTTTGGACTGCAGAAAGGTTTGGGTTTTGTTTTGGGGGGGGGGTTTGTTTGTTTGTTTTTTAAGCAAAACACCCTTGGTTCTCTGTGAACTTGCTTTTCTGTGATAAGCTTGCTTGAATAATGTTAAAAATAAAATATTCCATAAAATGGACTTTCACTTTGGTTAAACAGCAGATGTTCCTGCTTAGAGTGAAGAAAGGAAATGGATTCAGATAAATACTCCTTCATTCATCGTGACAGTCATGCTGCATCCTCAGCAACAACTAGTATCAGGCAATGCTTCTCCAAGTCTTAAAAACACAAAAACGGGGCTGTGATGTTATTTTTCATCATATTCCAAGTGTCTTAGGAAGGACTGCTTCTATATTGGTACAAATTCCCATTGGAGAAAATCACTTTGTGTATTTTCCCCAATTAAAATGCCTGACCTTTCACTTAGTGAATTTTATGACTGCAGGAATAAAACACAACTTTAACCAGAATCAGGATGAACATTGCCTCGTGCTAGCACTCAGTATATCCTCAGGCAACACAGTGTGAAATCAGTACATATGAACTCAAGTGTACTTGCATTTGTATTGTCCAGGGACTAATTTAGACTTTCTTCTTGGTGTTTTCTTTTTGACTAACAGTCCGTAGCAAGCTGCGGGAAGCAATTCAAAGAAACAACAGGATGGTCATCTCCAGGTGCATTTTAATGGCTCACACTGAAATTCTGCTGCCAATATATTTTTACCTGCAGACTTTTATGTTAAAATAGGTTTTTTGCAGAAAATCAAAAGTAATGCTCACTAATAAGCAGACCACCAGATGTCCTCCACGGCTAGGTCTGTCCTTCACATATAAGGGAACAGCACAGTTCCCTTATTCCGTTAGCCCACATACCAGACCCAGCTGACTGTTGAAACAGCTCTTTTTGGGGGAGTAGCAACACCAAATGGGACACCAGAGAGCCAGGCTGTAACCCAGAGTCCCCGAGAGACCGTACCAGCAGGCACACTTACAGCTGTCACACACATCACACCAATTAACATATAGACCAAAAATGAATGTCCCCGTGTTCATCCACCGAGTATGTTTTAATTTGCTCTTTCTTTTCTTTCTTCTCACCTTCTACTTTCCACCAGTTAAACCCGGGGCATGAAAGATGCCTTTACTGTCAGGGAAACACTGTCAAATTTCCTGTGCTTAGAACGTAGGAGAGAGTAATGCAAGCTTTCACTCTCAGTCATTCGTACGGGTATCTCCAAAATTGTGGCACAAACTCTCCCAAGACAGTAAGGTTGAATAGGAATGGTAGTGTTAGCCTGCACTTGTTTGAAAAGGACTGTCAGCACAAGTTTAAATTTGACACTGCATTGTCAAAAGTGGACCAACATTCCAAATGTAATGTTTTCAAGACCATGTGTGCTCATCATTTTACTGATTCTTCCTTCCTCTGGGTCTTAGGAAGATTCTTCCCTCTTGCCCTTGCACCTCAACTGTGGAAATGCTCACAGAGCTCCACAGAAATATGGAGCTGTCAAGGTCTGCGTAGAGCTAGGTGGAAGACCATTCATACTCAGTGTCAGGCTTCTGTTTTTCTTCACTAACCCATGTTTTGTCATTTGCTTCTAATACAGCAAGGTAATAACATTAAAAATAATATTCCCTTCCAGAATTAACAAGTTGGAGATGTATCTATTATTCTTGTATTGTTTTATCATTCTTTTAGCCTTTCTTTTTCAGGAACCTAATTTTGGAACACAGACAATTTGACAGCACCCTATTCATGACACGTAAAGGTCAACATTTCTAGAAGTAATTATATTCCTAATAAGCAATGTTCAAGTAAAAAAGCCCTAACTTTCCTTTAAGTAGATGTTTTATCTACATGTTTAGCAGTGAATCATTGTTCCCCATTTAATTCAATATATTTGGCAATGTGAGTTCAAAATCTGGATATCTAACAAACGTTCTTCTGTCTCCGATTCAGAGGGCATTCTCCCAGCTCTTAGTAATTCACAATCAAATTTTTAGCCCTAGAAGTCCATGATTCAGCCCTCAGGAGACAAAATTCACCTCCTCAGATAACAAGTTTTAACTGCTCAAGGTCTCTATTGTTTGAAAGACCTTCGTGAGCCAGGATGAAGTTTATAATCCTTTGCTCTGTGTCTGATCCCTGGCTAATCATTTACAACTAATAATTTAGGAATATGGATCAAGCCCAGGAAATTTGTTGATCAAGATGCAGTCACCACCAATAGTGATGCCAATGGTGGTCAGAACAGAAATTTGCACATTCAACACATATTCTAAATCTGCTATTATTTTAAACATGCAATGGTTGACTTTCTTCAAGTCAATTCTTAACTAGTCACCAAACTACTTACTTCTCATCAGGGATTACTTCCCTAGGCAGTTAAAGTAAGCTTCAGAGCTCAAACTTTATCCATTTTTTACCTATAAAGAGCAAAATAATATTGAAATAATTTTTCTGTAGGGAAAATCTCAGTTTGGGCATATAAATCACAAAAGATTTCACGGTTTTTGTTCAAACTTTAAAAAGAAAATTCACCTTCAGGCACCATTTAATCACAAGGAAATTTTACTCAAAAAAAAGTAGAAATTTTTTTGAAACATATCTGTTTGAATGTAATAGAGGCAGCACTGGTGCTGACTGATATGCATTGTTAAAGAATTTCATTAAGTCAAGCTTTCAAGCACAATATTTCATAAGGAGGCTGAATTTGTTGCAAAATCAATAGTCATCTTTCGTGTAATACATTCAACTTTTCACAAAGCAACAGCCGCAGAATAGAATTACTAGAAGGTTCCTTTAAATCCAGAAAGAGAAGTTGTTTTAATCTTGATGCTTTAAAATATTTTGCATTAGGAATCATGCCCTGAAGACAGTGCACAGAGCATAAAGAATGGTAGAGTTAAATTAAAGGTGAAAAAACTCACTATTTTCCCAATTATTAAAAGACATATACAGTAATTTCATACCTTGCCTGACTGCCCGTTATACCAAATATCAAGCTTTCCAATTTCCTTAGACTAAAGGAGGAATCAGTGTTAAATAACAGTATCCAGGGAAACAAAACAACCTAGACATGACATTAATTCCCTGACATCTCTGGAGGTAAAGTCCAAGCTCCCGGTGCAGTGGCCAGAGACCTTAACCACCTGACCCCTCTGCAAGAAAATCTTGGGTAATTGTACACCAGCCCACAAAGTTTTCATTCAGAAAGAAAGTAAAAGATTGTGAAAAAACACCCAGTCTAAGAGCACCTTTTGTTTAATAATACATGAAGAGCCAAACCATTCTATGATCCTATGATTCGATTGAACCTCTTAGGGATAGTTTAATTTCCCCTCATTTTAGATGTCTAGAATTCAGGTGTAAGCCTAACAAAGGATTTCTCTGTTGCTAGAGGAGAAAGGTCAGTGCCTCAGTAGGCAATTTAACCCATCCCAAGTTTGTTGTCATCAGAACTCTTCCAGAGTGGAATTCTCTGCCAATACAGCAGGACTTGGATTATATGTCCAAGCATGATGGTACAAAGGAATAAGGTTTTTTTAAAACTACTCTGGAGACAGATTCAGGGATTGAACAGCTTCTTTTCCAAAGAAACATGAGTTTTTAAAAAATTTCCATGGAAAATTTAAAAAAGTTTTATTTAACAAAAAAGGGAATTGGAAAGGAAATCAAGTGGTTGCAAGTTTTTGATCATTTGTACTCTATTCAGTTCAAACCATGGGTAAATGCAACAAGGATGTCTCTCCAGTTAAGTGCAGAAATGCAGGACTGGAATCCAAACCATCCCTATTCATGTTACACGATATAAAAGCTATCCAGTCCCAAGGGATCTGCAGAGCATCCTCACCAGCCTGCTTCCCTCTGCATTTCTGTATGCAGGAGACCTCAAGAAGCTTCAGGTCTCTCAAGATGAGTGCAATTGCACTTGCTGTGTTGCAGTGCTGTCAGACATGTAAGGGCAGGTGTGGATAGCTGTGAGGAACATCTCTAATGGACAGGGCAGGGAAGAAGACATCACTGATCCTGGGCTTCATTCCTTACTCCGGCACTTATATACGAAGTCACTCTTCTTTCAATGCCTTGTTTCTCTGTTATAAAATGAGTGTAGATATATCACTACAGATTGGAAATGCCTCACAGGGGTATTTCTTGTGAGCTGCAATTAAGCAACGTCTGTAAAATATATTGTGATAATATCAAGGAAGCTGATATATGAAAGCAAAACACCTCTATGAAGCACCAGGCAGCCAGAAAATTGAGTGGTTTATACATGTATTAAAAACAGGTCTTAAAAACCAAAAAGTCTGTTGTCCAAGAAGTAATTCATGCCTTACAGTATATCTCCAGTCATTTTCACTTTATCCAGTGTAAAACAAAAAGATTTTAAATGTAAGAGAAATGTATTATACACACATCCCTCTAAAGTAATCTGAAACCAGACATCAGGGTTCATCTAATTTGTTAAGAAAACTATTTGTTACCTATTGGTGTGAAAATCATGTTTACTGCTTATATTGCCTGAGGCAAAACACAAAGATTCAAAGTTAATTTTCTTTCATAAATAAAACATTGCAAAAATCTTCACTGCACCGTACTTTGAGAATAGGCTCAAGTGTTGGTGTATGGATGCCATCTACTGGGTAGGACCTAATTGTGGAAACCTGTAGGGTTTCATTCTCTGCCCAACATCCCTGCAATCCAGCTAAGTGACTGCGTATATGTTTCAGAATTCTGAAAACATTGTGTCTAATGTACCTTTTTTTTTTTCTCCACTTTCTGGGATGCAACGTACAAAGCTATTTTTCTCTGTCTTGAAAAAGTATCGCTGCTATTAAATATGTGGTACTTAAGGAAACACAACCTCTCCCTCTCAGCTATACACTAATGCAGTCAAAGAAACCTGAATAATAATTGTACCACAAAAAGAAACAAACACACGAACGCTTCAGAAGATTAATATATAAGGCCATTATATTAAAGAGCAGCTTGGTAAATTGTATTTATAAATGTAGTCGGTGTGATTTATAAGGCATGAAACAGAGCCCTGATTTGAATTTCTGTTAAGATGCACACTGTGTTTACATGGGCTGGGTGTCAGCAGAGCTCTTGAAGGTTTGGGTAACTTTAAGGACCAAATAATTCCGTTGATTTGAACCACACAACTCACCAGCTAAAACAAAATGCATACTTTCACGCTCTGAGTAATTGGAACTTTATAAGGCAGAACAGTTCCCTTTAATGACAAACTACTCAGCAATAGTCACTGAACGGGTTATTCTAGGAGATTATCCCCCAAAAACAGGGTTTTATGGCTTTCAAATGGGAAAATGTGTCCCTCATGACAGCACAAAGGGGAAAGCTGTTTGCAGCCAGGATAGGGAAGGGACATTTACCGTGGTCCACTTTTGTGGAGCGGGCCAATTTACTGCATCAGACCAGTTCCTACTGGGAGCAGGACCCTCGGAGCCCAGGAACGTGCCTGTGTCCAAAACTTGAGTGTAAAAATTCGGACATCAAGCATAATAAAGACCCAAATGTGTGAAGTGCTAAGTACCTTTGGTAAAACATCTTCAGCCCTTCAGTGAGAGAATGGGACCTTAAAACTATTCACTTGGCACTCAATCACTGAATCCAACTAAGGTCCTGTATTCAAAAAGTCTTTTCCTCTGGAGCTGAAAGGAAATACTGAGTAGCATTTCTACTTGAGTGTAACCAAGTAATTCTCTGAAGGGAGACTAACACAGCCTTGTCAGTACTGAGCAAAGCTGAAGGAAAAAAGGAAAGATAAGGCATTGTACCTCAAAAAGAAGAGAAATCCTGAGATCATACAGCACTGAGAAAAAATCTAAGATGGACAAAACCACTCAGGCTGGGTTTATAAAGAGTGAATTTCTGTCTGACAAGCCCACTTGTACTTTTTCAAGGATATAACAGAGAACAGACAAGGATAACATGATGGAGGTAATCTAATTTGATTAGAGGGAGTCATTTGATGAAGAACTATGCAGTAGGATGATAAATGCAGAAAATCCTACACGTTGTCCTTGATGTTTGGAGGACAGTAGGCCTATTTTAACACAGGGTTATGGTTCGAGGGGGAAGGAAATAGCAAGTGAAACATCACTGTAGACTTAAACCTGCTTGCAAATAAATCACCAGAAAAATGCAATGAGAGCAAAGATAAATTTCTTATAGGAAATGTAATCTATGCAGTACAGAAGTCCACAAGTGTGACTGGGAACCAGCTAGTACTTAGATGACTGCATTCACATACTAAAAAGGCATACAAATATATTCTCAGTTTCAAATACGTTCTGAGTTCCGACATGTTCAAAACTGAATCCATGCAGTCCTAAAAGATCTGTACTTTTTCAGAGGGGATACATGCTCTGGTTTGAACACAAGAGTCATGAGAATGGATAATGCAATAACTGGAACTTCGACAAGTTTAGATCTTAGTACCATCAATGTGGAAAGAAAAACTAGGCAAATGATAAAAAAAAAAAAAAAAGTGTTTCTCAAAGTGCTGAATGAATATATTGCAATGTGAAAGAATAGAAAAATAGATATTTACTTACAAAAGTGATTTGTACAAAAGATATTTACAGAACTGCCAAAATGTTAAAGGCTGAAGCAAAACACAATTAAATAGCAACTTCTGAAACAATACTGAAACTAGAGTCAAACTCAAGAAGTAATATTAAATAAGAGGAAAGTTTATCAAATCTTGTTCACAAGGAAGGAGACAGAACACTTTCCTCAGTGTAAGCACCACTGATAATAAACTAGTTATTCTGGAATTTGGAACAAATGTGGGTTGTCAGGTCTTATGTCAGTGGAAGTGACATTCACCTGTCATTACAGTATCACACTGCTCAGTATCGGAGTGCCCGAAGCCTTAGCAGAGATTTCTTGGCCCTGCCATAACAGAGAAGGCATCTTTCTCACTCTACCTGATAAAAGTACTCACACACTTACTTTTCAATTTTGAGTCCATCATAAAATGTGAGAAAGAGGGAGGAAATCATTCTTCTGAGTTTCTCAGCTGTGGTTCATTGGCAAACAGTACCTCAAAGTGAAAAGCAGGTTCTTCCATCTTTCTGAAGGAAGATTTCCTTCTAGGTCTAATTGAACCAATTCTGACAAAATGTGTTTTCCTCAAAATGGGCTGTTGCATCAATCTAATGTGTGGCAATTTTACTGATGCTTTCTGTAGTTCCATTTACTGGATTCCAAAGTGTAAAGAAATGAAAATTTGAGATTTTTAAACTCACAAAACAGAATCATTTTCCAACAGACAATTCAGACAAAATATCTTATAAGCCAGTCAACTCCATGATCACAAAAACCTAAAAATAATTCTTTGTTTTGGTATAAATATTTGAACTGTTCCACACATAGATAGTTGCCAATATCAAATATTTGCTTTCTAATCATTATCAATACATTTTAAAATTAAAAAATGGTGCATTCTACTTCTACACCAGATGCTTTTTTCACAGCAGCAGAGGCTCTTGGCGAATCATAGAATCATTTTGGTTCGAAAAGACCTTTCAGATAATANCTTTGGACACGATCCAGCACCTCAGTGTCTTTCTTGGACTGAGTGGCCCAAAACTGAACACAGCACTTGAGGTGCGGCCTCACCAGGACCCAGTACAGGGGAACGATCACTTCCCTATTCCTGCTGGCCACACTATTTCTGATACAAGCCAGGATGCTGTTGGCCTTCTTGGCCACCTGGGCACACTGCTGGCTCATATTCAGCCACCTGTCAACCAACACCCCCAGGTCCTTTTCCTTTGGGCAGTTTTCCAGCCACTCTTCCCAAAGCCTGTAGCGTTGCCTGGGGTTGTTGTGACCAAAGTGCACGACCCAGCACTGTGCCTTGTTGCATTTCATACAGTTGGCTGCAGCCTGTCAATCCAGCCTGTCCAGATCCCTCTGTAGAGCCTTGCTACTCTCCAGCGAATCAACACTCCCAACCAACTTGGTGTTATCTGCAAACTTACTGAGAGTGCCCTCGATCCCCTTGTCCAGATCCTTGATAAAGACATTAAAGAGAACTGGCCCCAGTGCTGAGCCCTGGGGAACACCACTGGTGACCGGCCACCAATGGTATTTAACTCGATTCACCACAACTCTTTGGGTCCGGCCATCCTGCCGTTTTTTTTACCCAGCAAAGAATATGGCCATCCAAGCCATGAGTAGCCAGTTTCTTCAGGAGAATGCTGTGGGAAATTGTGTCAAAGGCTTTGCTAAAGTCTAGGTAGACAGTATCCACATCCTTTCCCTCATCCACTAAGCGGGTCACCTTGTCATAGAAGGAGATCAGGTTAGTCAAGCAGGACCTGCCTTTCATGAACCCATGCTGACTGGGCCTGATCACCTGATTGCCCTGTATGTGCTGTGTGAAGCGGCAGTACGAAATGCCAGTTTACAGCTTTTTCTCTTTGTTTCTTTTGAGACTTAAACATCTGCTTGTCTTTCTGAAGGCTGTTGTTAAAGTCAGGCAGGTAGATCTGTATTCTTTCACACTAATGCTATGGTCAGCTGGCTAGGATAAGCTTGCTCCACATTTGATTCCAGCATTTTCTACTTAGAAGCAGGTGTCTTGCAGCTCTTACTTTATCCTTTCAGCAGTGCATCAGAAAAAGGTGAGGAGGATTGACATGTTTTTTATTGTTTTTAATGCATCTACTGCTTTACCTTAAAAAATAAGGCATGTTAGATGGCATATAAGAGCAGATGATTTAAAGGAGCTTGTAAACATTCTGCAGTATAGTCACTGCAAAGCCTTTGTCTTTGCCAAATATTTCATTAAACACTTTTTAACAGGCCAGTTTTGCTTGTACTGCATAAATAAAGTAGTATTTTATGTGCTGCTTTAAGTAATGGGGCATATATATTCTGTAACTAGATAGAGTTCCCTTGGGGAAATACCAGGTAGCTTCATAGTAATCACATTTCCCTGAGAGTAGTTGGTAATTACTAATTATTCTTAATGAGATCAAAAGTAATTGCTATGTAACCTTCAACCATGGTTTAGACATTGAGAAATAATGTATGTCATCATAATTTACTCTTTAATTGCAACTATCTTGCTATTGCATGCATTTTACCATGTAGCTGGATGTTCGGTAGTTACCAAGCAAATAAAAAGTCATCTGGTCATATTTATAGCCTAGATCACTCCTCCTATATAAGGAGCTGCAGGAGAGGCAAAGTTAACTGCCAAATTCCCTGTAGCAGAGCCTTTGTGTTTGTGATTCTGCTGCATCCCCTTGAGCAGCTGAGATTTGCAGCCTACAACAGGCAGGGCGTGAGGTCACTAACTGCTTCTGCTCATGGTCCTGCAAAGGACAGTACATTTTACAGATCTGACCCAGGTCCCCCTGGTACAATGGGAAACTGCTGGTATCTCTAGTGGGAACTATATGAGAACCTACATTTTTCTTGTTTCAACCAGTCAGTTGGCAAAGGGATACACGCTATTGTAGTGTATCATTTGATTGCTTAAGGCCCAGATATATTTATGATCTTAGTCTGCAGCTTCTCCATGTACAATATGCTGACAATATGGTCTTTGGCATACTGATTATTCTCCTGAAAGTTTTCCTAAAGCTTTGAAAACTGTCCCTCTTGATTGTTGTAACAGCCCTTATTTTGGCTTTGACATTTTATCTGGACCTTTAATCCCTCTTTCTTCTCTGCTATCTCTGGTTTCCTCCATTTCTCAAGCTTCTTTACATCAGATGTAATTTTCTTGTTCCACTTCCTCCATAATTTCTACGTAACGCACCTACTAAATCTGTTGTAAATCAGAAGGTCAGCTTTCTTACCTTTGGTGTCCAAAGGTCTCCGTCACAACATTTTCCTCTTACATTTTATCCTTTTTCCCTGTGTCACAGGTAACAGGTAGAAAAGAATCTCTCCATCAACACCTGAAAAGCCATCATGGTGCTGACATTCAAAGCAAAGAAGTAGTTCACACAGTCCTACTAGAAAGGGATGAAACTCCTGCTATGAATTTGCACAATTTATTTATATTTTATTTTCCTTTACTCAGTGAATGTGGGGTTCATTTTTACTTCATCTGCCCGTTATGGTTTATATTTTAGACTGGAAGGTCTCTGGAGAAAGGCCTGATATTTATGGTATGCCTCTACACATCAATAAAACTTTGATGACACAAAAAATCTAACCCAATTGTAGATTTTTTTTGTAGCCCTGCACTGATGATTTGGTAATTCTTCTTAGTATTAGAAAATATCATTGTCATGCATATGAAAACAACACAAGGTGCTCAGCACAGATCACATAATAAAATAATTAGAGATGTTTTCTTCTTATTTTTCTCTTTCATTTTCTCTTCTGAACTCAGTTATGTATTTATTTTCTATAATCTGCTAAATTTCAAGGAGCTGCTTTGATCTATGTATATCTACATATATTTTCCCACTGCTACTGTTTTATTATTAGCTTTGTACACTTTCATGTGTCTTTATCTATCAACTCTATTACTGAAGATGTTACCATATAAACTCTCTAGATAAAATAAATATTAGTCATTAGATTCACAAGGAGTCTTCAGGATAGGAGAACCCTGGGAAAGACAAGATTCTGATTCATCTTCTTCTAAATACATGTTTAAAATAGGTCAGCTGAATCATCTGGAGGTGATTATCTTTCCCAGAGAACTTCAGAGGGAATCAGGAAAATTAATTTAGGCTGGATAATGAACTTTCAGACAGTTAGACTGGAGAGGGGAAGGTGTTTATTTTGCCTGAGAGAAGGCAGGTATCCCTCAAAAGCCATTATACTAATGATTAGCTCAAGAAGTGTTTCTGTCTCGGAATCTTTAAAATGGAAGGAAAATGTTGATTTGGAAAATAGTAGCTGCACATTACAGTTACATGCAGCGCGAATGGGCTGAAGAAGTGAGCTTTTGGGCTGCCCGCGTGCTGGAGGAACTATGGTTCATGCAGTGCAAATCCCAGAGCAGCCCCCAGTCCCGTGATGTCCCACACCAGTCTAGGGCCACCACATTGCTTTCCACTTGAAAGAGCAGTCTTCATCAGAAATAAGCTAAATTGCTTATTTTCAGCATAAACCACCTAACAGTAGGACTGGGCAAACAATCTTTGCATGCAAATCAATTGCAGCCAGATTTCATGCAGGAAGGAAATCCCAGCCCACCCAAAGCCTTCACTTTTGTAATCTCCTGGAGTGTTTTGAATCAGTTTATGGCAGCTTCACACAATTTTCGTGGCATTAACTGCTGTAAAGTGAACTAAAACCGTTACAGATATGACCATACCAAATCAGCTGAGGGTAAAAATATAATATTCAGAGAGTGTTGCAGACATAAAGAGCTCTGACCTACAGCTGCCCAGCTGCTTCTTTGAGAAAATTAACACCCTCCATAATGTTACATGCCCCAGTGCCTTGTCCCCTCTGCTGTTGAGGCACGCTGCTTCGATATTAAAGAAATGTCTGTCTTTGAGACCTGCAGAATGAATCAGGGAAAACTTTGCTTTCCCAGTCTCCTTTTCAAAGAGAAAAAGTCTGTGTGTTTCAACAGCCTTCAGCACAAGATGAAAATAACTGTTTAAGATGTGGGAAATTGAGCTCTTTTAAAGTATTACCTCAAACCCCCAAGTCTAAAAAGGAGGAATGGCTTACTAGGATTTTGGCTTATAAAATTTTGCTTTTTGTTTCCTTCCCTTTGAATTAGATTTCATGGTAGCTAAGGATTTCAAATCCATGATCTGACAGAAGAAAGACCTGACACCCCTTAGACATCTTCTTGCTACATTTCCATTTTAGACTAACTTCAATGACTGTTGAAGTTGGTTGTTTTTTGGTTTTTTTCTCTATTGAGATAACTTATTTCACTATTTTAAGATTCTCAAAGTGATATTTTACTCATTTCTGGCAAGTTCTGTGTACAGTAAACTATAAGGGGCCGTTGTTATGCCTCCCTGAATAAACAGCTGTGTAGAGAGTTTTGTGTGATTTGAGGTCATTATTGCTGCCTTTTACCATTATATGTTGCTGCCCCTCGTGACACTCTGTGCATATTTATAGATATACCACAATGTAAAACACCCTCTGCAATCAGTATAATTTTGTCCTTTTTCATATCAAAGTAGCTAAATCAAAACAGCTACTTCTGCCCAATTGTGTAAGAAACATAGGAAAAAAAAAAAAACCTCAGAGAGCTTTGATTGGAAAGTTTCATCAAAAAAAAAAAAAGGAACAAAAGTATCATTCTGTACATGTGACTTTTTGTGAGACTTCACTGTTCAGGACAAAACGTGTTTTGCTTCAAAAGGCAGCAGCACCACGTGACAGTCCCTTTTTCACACCGCAAGTGCACAGTTCTGTGACACTGACCATTAGCAGAAAGCTCAAGATGCTGGAACGTATCAAAGCAGTGCCCTTGTGTAGCTGGCTGAAACATATTAATAGAAACATTTTTTTCTGTTAATAAAAACTTATTCTTTCTAGACTGTTTAAGCTCCAATGACAGTAACATATATAGAGGCAACAGCCAATAGGTATTTTTCTGTGCTGGGGGCACGGTGATAGCTGGAACGATGCAGGAGATCAAGGAGCAGCTTCTCTTCTTATGGGGATGTATTTTTTTGGCTGATGGACAGAAAATAAACAGGGACCAGCAGATCTTGCTGACTGTTTTTCCCCAAGCTGACTGATCACCCTATGTAGTTTAGACAGATCAACTGGTTATTTCTTATCTTTGGCAGGAAATCCTTGAAGAAGAGAGTCAGGGAACTTGCTAAGGGGAATCTTGGAAAGAATTGAACAGGGTCCCTCCAAAATTGCTGCTCAGAGCAGAGCTTTTCCTTTCCACTCTCTAGTACCGCAGTCCTTACTGCTATCGCAGCAGTAAAATGGTAAACACGTTACTCTACAAAAGAGATGGATGGGAATTAAAATATTTAAATCACCCAGCTGTCCATGGGGACCTCATTAGTATCCAGTTTGCCTGTGAAAATACCACATTTCGGAAAGCCATCAGGTTATTACCTCACTTGCAATACAAACACTGCTGTGCCACGACATTACGTGTACCCCAGAAAACCTGTTGCAAACAGACTAGTTCAGATTTCCTGCGCAGCAGGAAAGAAGTCCAAAAACTGACAGAATAGCTGAAGTGTAACAGCAAAACAGAGCCTGATTCCACCAGTTTCTACTTTTTCAAGGGGTCTTCTCTTATACAGCTGGATGCAGTGACCCCAAAACAACTCCTTATTCACCTAATAATTGACCATTTCTTTTGAAAAATATCTTTCTTGGTCTCATAAATTAAAATTAGATAAGATATGGGTAACGTTATTTTTAATTCATTTATTTCAGTATTTTGAAAAGCTGCCTTAAAAGGATTAAACTGAGATTTTTCAAAGGTGACTTCCCTTGGCCAAAGTCCCTTCCTATTGCTACATGTGTGCCAACTGACTTCTTGAAAATCCTGAGGGAGATAGAGCTAATCCTGATTCTTTTGGCTTTCCTTCTTTCTCATTCAGAAATGAAAATTAAAGCCATATCCACATGCAGAAGGCATAGAAACGACCTGCTGTTCAGTGACCACTGAACACTTTCAAAATTCACATCCGAAATTCTCATTTGAAATAAATCTTGTCTTCAAAACTTTTCATGTTATAATATTTTCAGCCTAATGAATAATTCTGGTTATGAAATGGGAGTCCCGAATAACTTACAGGTAACCTAAAGATTTAGGGAGTTGAGTACACATCATGTGAATTGAACTTTCCTCCGTCTCCCATGCTATTGGTGTAGGTATGCTTAAAAACATGTTTTTCTATTCCTTTTCCCTGGATAGCTTTAAAACGGTGGGGCAGAAGATTTAGATCTAATTTCACCTCTTCTGCAGTGGAACATTCAGGTATTAGCAGCATGATGCTTGCCAGCAGACCAGTGCTGGTGGACTCCACTAAAAATTATCTATCATCTAATTCAAGTTAGTGATCTGTATTTAACGGACAGAGAAGTGCACTTCCGAAGTGTGACTCCAACCACAACTCCTTGACACTCAGCTTAGGACAAGATGAACCGTCCTCTTCAGCTACTCATCTCCCACTGACAAGAGCAACTAAATAGCTTGCACAGACATCTAAATTTCTATGCAGGTGAGATGAATCTCAGCCTGCCTGTTCATTCACAGTAGATTTAACTTGCACAATTTCCTGAGTGATACAATATCATGCCTGGATTTGCATCTCCAAGCTTAAGGATTGCGCAGTAAAATGCAAAAGGGGGGCTTTGAAGAAATCACTTCAAAAGAGCTTTAAAGAGTTTGAATTATTTTTCCTGCCACTAACTTCCCTTGATTTCCCACCAAGACCTATGAAACTTGAAAAGGCTGCCTGTCTCTTCTGTATGCTTAATATATTCCTCTCCCCTCCGAAGCACCTGTATCATACGCAGAGAGAAATGTATTTTTATAAACAACTCAGCAGTCAGCAGGAGGTGAGATGATAGCTTGCTGGTGAGGCACTAGTTAAAGACAAGATATGCCAACATTACAGGAGATGGAGTCAGATGAGCCTAACTCCAGGAGGGTTTTGATTTTTATCTTAATAGTTCTCTGTCCCTGCATGGCTTTGAGTAAAACACCATAAGAAAAAGGAAAGAAAAAGCTGCAGTGCGGGACAAGAATTTACATATTTCTTTAAAGTGTGTGTGTGTTTGTGTGTATCCTGTGCAACATTTGGAATACTTCATCCTATTGGTGAAACATTTATTCTTTCATATTTCCATCATTTCCCACTGACAGCCATACAAACGGCCTATCTCAAACGGCTGCCAAAAAAGGTTCACTTGACAGTTTTCTGACACCCTTGACACTCAACATGAGTACATCTTCTTCATGTCTTCTAAAAGCATTCTGGTCCCAGATTTTACTGCTATGTAAACTTAATCTTAAAAAAAAGCCCTAAAAAATAATAAATGTGTCGGTAATTTTTAATACGTTTTTAACACAGCTCCCAAGCAGCTAGATCTCTTCTATTGTACCCACTCCATTACTGTCGACAAAAATCTTCATAATTTTAAGTCATAATTAAGAATAAAAACCTAAAAAACAGGAATAATGCATTCATTTTTTTTTAAATGGACATATGAATTGAGCCTGGGATATCCCTCATTAGGACTGAGGAAGAGGAGGTGCATTACGGTATTCTAACCTCCGTTCCTCTCTGGTCTTGTATAGACATTTCTCAGGGGAATTCAGGGAACTTACTGACATTAATGCCACAGCGAACAAGAGAAAAGCAAATGTTATTTTTCTTCAAACAACCTTTTTCTTCAAAGTTGTAACTCTGACTTCAGCACTTTACCAAGATAAACAGCTTCATTACTGATAAAGGCGGTGATGTTTGCTTGGGTGGGAAAGAAATGGGAGTGGAGATATAACAAACATCAAGCCAGTTTAGCCACTTAGTTTTAATCCTATTATCTCTTCCACTCATTCTCCTCTGCTGTGAGATAACATTCCCTAGTAAAAATAATCCAAGCTGTAATTTCCTCCATGATAGTGGGGATAACACAAGGTTTCTGCGCTACTTAAATGGCATTCAACCCCTATTTCACAAAAGCAGGTGGGACTTTGCTTGTAGTAAAGTCTTGTGCTGTAAGATTTGCTTCCACCCTACAGGAGATTAAGTGACCAGAACAGAATGATGTGCTAACAAGGAAATGGTTGTAAGGTGAAGGTGCCACGTTCGGCCTGAGGAAGTTCTTGATTCAGCTCTCTGTCACCAGTGTGCCCTTGGGGAAATCACCTGATTTCATTCTACAAATATGTAAGTAGCACAGGCGTGCAGGGTTATATTTTAAGAGGGCTCTATTCTTATAAAACAAACAAGTTTTTTATTAAGGCTACTATTTAAAGAGCCGTTTCAGGTTCAAGCATTTCAGCCACGTAGACACAGACTGATTATTATTTTTCTGGTGCTTCTCCAAGCAGTTCCCTTTTAGCATCTGTGCTTTTTCTTCAGAAATCTCTGCTACTTGCAGATTGAACTTTAAATGTATGAGGCATCTCCAGGATTTCTCTGTTGAAAGTATTTGTTGATTTCTCTCACATTACTCTCGCCCTTGAAAACAGCCTGGTAAAAGCTTTTGCTTGGGTCTCAGTACCCTGCAGTTTGGTACTTGATGCTCCTTAGTTTCCCCTCTCTTCTAATGCATACTCTCCCAACTTCAGTTATTCACATCTATGTTAACTGCAAATTCTTTAAGGTAAGATCTCTGCCTCTTACTCAGTGATGGAACAAAGATGTGAAAGTGTCCCTAATTTTGGTTGATCTTGTGCCACTTGGACTTTAATACAGCTCATAAAATAAAAGCAATATTTATTAAATTACTTTTGAACTCACATAGGCAGATAATAAATGAGAGGGGACTAGAGTAATAAAGAGTGTGAGAGTAAACTAAACAAGGTGAGATTCACAAATAATACACATCCCAAATATCGAATGGGGCAGCAAAACTTAGAAATGACAGAAGAGATTTACCGAGGCTTGGTACAATCTGACGATAAAGCATAGCAAGCATAGATGCCATGTGCAGCAGCACCTGAGGGCAAATACATAAAAGGTCTTTCTCGCCGTCAGTGCAGCAACTGTAGCTGGAATACTGAAGGCATCTGTCGGCAATTTATCAGAAAAATATTGGCAAAAATTGAGGGGATTCACAGAATAGCAGTTAAAATAATCAGAGGGCAGAAAGGATTGATTTGCTTGGAAAGATTAAAAGAGCTACCTATAACCTAGATAGCCATATCTTTAGTAAGAAGGAATAGGAAAGAATAATAAGAAATTCAACTGCTTGTCATAGCTAATGTTGGTGTGTTCTGCAGAATTTCCAAGCCGGACACATATATTTTAACAAACCCATGCAGCACTGACAATAAGATGCTTTCATTGCCTGGGGGCTGAAAATGTTTTGGGTCTTAAACTGTGTTTCTTGTTCTAAATCTGACAAGGGCCCCACACAGGGAAACCCTTGGGAGGTATTGATGTGGCCTCTCCTTTGTCAGCTACTCCCATTTGAAACCAGTCAACACAGAGACCAGAAACGGGTTTGTAGAGATTTGTAACAGGAATAATAAGCTTGATGTGCATGAGGTATGAATGCAAATGTGTGTCTGTGTGTGTGGGCAATGAATAAGCAGCAGAACAAGCATTAAAATAGTGGCCTGTACTGATAGCAAACACCATTCCCAAGGCCCTGCTCCCAGGACACTGTTCCCAGATGCCCAGTTGAGGAATGTGTTGTTGATGTGACTCACACAAGGCTTTCCCTCTGAGAAGAGCACAGCATAAGTAATCTGTCAATGGAAAATATTGCATCCCAATGCCAGGAAGATGGCAACACAGTGGCAGTATATCACGTATTCCATTTCTTTTCCTTGTAATCCAACAGGAAAACAGATACATATTTCAAACAAACAAGGCAACACAGACCATGAGCAGCAATCTTAGATAAAATTTATGGAGTCTGAAACAAGCAAGATTATAAAGCAAAGGCCACCCAACTGATAATGATTACAATGGTCCTAGTCTCTTGTATACTGGGAACTCAACCGGAGTTTTACTGAAAAGACCACTTCTTGCCACTGCGGGTGATTAGAACAATGCACAGCATGAATGCCTCTAAATGTCTTCCTGCTGCTGAAATCCAGATGAGGAAATAGCAATGGCTGGTTCATGCTGCATGTATTTCAATAAAACGAATGTGATGATCGATTCATTATACAGCAAGATATATTAGCTTCAGTGGCATCTCCAGCCATGTTTTGAAGAGTTCCTACCAAGCAGTATGAGACTGATGCTACTTTGACAAAGACAAATAGAAAGAAACAAAGAACCCTCCCTGAAATTCTAAATTATTCTTATAATTATCTCTGAGAAAATGTTTTCCATCTGATACATCAAAATGCAATATTCACAGCCTATACATTTAGTTCAGTGCATAGCAAATCATCCTCATTTTTCTGAAGTAAAAATGTAAATACCTGCTTGTCAGGTCAGTTGTGTATATATTACTTCAGTTCATCTAGGTAAATACTGTCCTCATTATCCAACATAGCTATCAGTGACTTCTGGTCAGAAGGTTAGGAGCAATACGTAGTCATTAACGACCACACCACTGCTATCTCTGCTGACTTTTAACCTTGAAGTCAAGTCAGGTTTGCCTGCATTAGTGCTTTAAGTTGGTGATTCAGTGAATGGCACTCTTCCTTCTGACTGTGAAGTGAACTGGTGCCCTGCTTGTGGCGGGAAGGAGTGCTTTGCTTCCGAAGGTGCCAGATGTTGGACAAGATGTAGTACCGAGGTCCTGACCATTTGCTCGTTAAGCATTCTGTAGTACTTCTTGCAAGAACATCTTAGAGTGAACTCCTCCTGCTTGAAAATTCACATCTTCCCTAATCATATTTGTTTATATTTTCAGCTGGATAGGACTTTCTTGTCCACTTTGTTCCCTAAAACTCCTGTGTAAAGCCTCTTAGCTGATTGAACTGACAACCACAAGCTAAAGAGCAAAAACACAGCGGTAGGGAGTTTCATGACCTATGTTCCCTGTGGATCACCACTATATCAATTACACAGTATTGCTGCATTCAGGTTATTAGCTGGTGCACAGCAGCTGAAAGCGTGCTTCATTTCACTGGTAGCAATGTGCACTATCTATTGTACTGTGCTCCAGAACCTGCAGTGTGAAAGTCATTCGCCACAGGAGAGTGGTGACTTTAAAGAAGTGCTACAAATATACTTCATTATTGCCCAAGTAGAGAGACTAATGACACAAAGCTTCATTAAAAAAACTTCACTGGATCTTTAAGTGTCTTGTAGCTCTCAGCAAATTCAAGGTAAGACTTAGAGATTATGATTTTACTAATAAGTACAGCGCCCTTTCTCTGGCTTGAAGGGCAAGTGGAATGGCACAGCATGGTCATCTATGCAGTGAACCTCCTTCCACTCCAAAACAGCATGGTCCCATCCACTCTGCCTAACACAAACAGCCCAGACATCGTCTAGGAGAGCATTAGATGGCACAAACCAAAACCACACCAGGGACTCTGCAAAAAGGGGAGTGGTAGAGACAGGGCTGGAGCACTATTTGAGTTCATGCCTTGGCTCTCATTAGTTCACTTCTATAGACAAAACCTGAAAAAGATGCCTGGATTCCTGATGGGATGTGCTCTGGGGCTGTGTGTATGCTATAGGCTAAAAAGAATTATAAATCTGTGGAGCAGCCAGAACATCCTGGGAACTTGCAGTTAACCAACAATAGACCTACAAGAAAAAGATCGGTTGCTTCAGTCTGAAAACAAATTACATTAAAAGTTTAATTAAACTCGAATTTCCAGGTAACTAGAAATCGTAGTTGTTAGCCAAATCTAGTTTGATTCTCTTCCGTGCTAGGAAGAAGACAATATTAGCACTAGCAGTACTTTAACACTTGCAAATGAGTTTAAGTCATGCAAAGAAACAACTTCCAGCTGAGATAAGTTTGACCTAGGTCAATGCAGGGAAAACTCCCATTAGTCTGTCTTCTAAATGAGAAGCCTACTCCAGGCTCAACTGCAGTAATAATTCATAGCCTTTACAGTCAGTCAAGCCACCATGTGGAGTGGAAATTGCACAGTGGCTAAAGCCACCTATTGTATATTGATCTATTCACATAATTCTTCCGCCAAGCCTTGACTGGTAGTCAGAAGGGCCAGGCTCAGTTTCTGGACTCTCAAGTAAATGGTAACTTGAACCTTACTAAGAAACTCTGGAACAGTAAGTGAAGCTCTTTGATTACTCACTAAGTCGTAGTTCTTCATCGGTAAGTGATGATTCAGGTGGCTAAAACCAGCAGTCGTCTTTAAGGGAGAAAAAAGAAAAGGAACACTTCCACTCCCTGGAAGTGTTGAAGGCCAGGTTGGATGGGGCTTTGGCCAACCTGGTCTAGAGGAGGGTCTCCTTGCCCATGGTGAGGGGTTTGAAACTAGATGATCTTTGAGGTCCCTTCCAACCCAAACCATTCTGTGATTCTATGATTCCAAAGCAGGAGGTCACAGGGGACAATATAAACAACCATCTAATCGTTTTCCAACCAATCCTTAAAACTCCTCTCGGACTTTTTAGTGAGTCAATTGCTTCTCTTGATGAGACATGCAGATGTGTCCTGTCTCCTCCACAGCCCAGGTAGAGTTTGTTTTTGCCATATTTCTATCCTCCTCAATTTTGGTTCTGTTTTCCCCTTCTATCTAGGAAATATTTATTTCATTCACATTTTACTCTAATACCCCAGGTGGAATACTTCAGTATCAAAGATTTACCCAAAGGAAATTTAAATGACTGTCATAGCAGCCTCACTTCTCATAGCAGCATCACTCTGCACCTCTTTCAAACAGAGGGATTCTGTGGTGAAAAAGCAGAACAACTACAGTAATGCCTGAAGTAGTACTATTTACTTTAGTTGGAATAAAATAATAATATTTTTACTTAGCATTGATATAATTGATTGTCCTTTCTCTGTATGAGACTTAAATTCTCTGACATTTTTTTCTGACTGAAATACACTGAATTTATTGGCTGTTCCTGGAGGCATCCAGCAGACCCTTTCTTTCCACTGCAGTTTGCAGACAAGCTTCTGTTGCTCGTGACAATTGTGAGTGAGAAACCTGGCATCTCTGTTGCTCACAGAGCTGAGCAGCAGCCATGTACTAGTAGGTCACTGGTAACTAAGACTGTGGAAGATCAAACTGAGTAATTGCTGGAAAGCTGATGAAAGCTTTAAGTGATAACAAAGACTATTTTTAACACTAACACTAACTCAAAGCAAACATTCACTCAAAGGAAGGAAACTAGAAGCACAAAAATAAGTTTGAAAGGTAGGATATGTTCTCAGAAAATGCAAAAGAGTTTTAAAGCATAGGCGAAAACAGATATTTAAGGGTTTTTTTATGTAATTTGAAATCTCTCCAATGTAGGCACCTAGATCTGAGCTAGACTGCATACCTCAGCTACTTTTTAGTTAATAGAATACCCTTTAATATTAATAGGTGCTTTTAGGAAAGTGTTTCTTCCTGAGGTAGACAGAGGAAATTAACTTTAAGCAAGCCTATTTCCTTCACTGTATCAGAGCCCAGAGTAGCTGGCTCAGATGGAAACAACTAGACTTTCTTGGGATGAGAGAGAAAGATAGTGCTCCAAGACCCTCTCTCTGGTTTCCCACACAGATTCAGTTTCCATAGACATTTCCTGGATTAGTTCTATAATTTATTTATGTTGACCATTAGAAGGGATGAAAAATGGAACATATCAGAAAGCAGTTTATTCTCTTCTCCAAAATTTAGATTTTTGAGTGAAAATTAATAGAAGTTTTGAAATAGTTGGCTGAAAACAAGAATGTCACTATAAAATCAAATCTCAGTGCCAAATGGAAGGGGCAGCTGTATTGTCTCAAGCCTTCCTCCTCTTCTGTGGGCCAGTCAGCCTTATCAGACCACATCTTCCATGATGTATTGCATTGTGACCAAAATACATTTCTCATCATGACAAAAAGTATGGCTAATCAAAATGCAGTTTTCTTTGAAAAGCAATTTTGACAGAATTTCTTTTAGGAATCTCAGCTTAGTCTCCTAAACCCCTTGTCTTCCACTGCTTACCACCCCATACCCACATCACAGGTCTTTCTCAAGATTTCAACAGCAATAAGTAACAGTGATAACTGTCTTTGTGGTTCTGCGTAAATACAGCAAATTTGTATCCACCCTCTCTCTACACTGGGGAAGAAAGAAGAGAAGCTGTGCAGCCAGATGGTTGTCACCACCTGATACAACCTGCATACTGCCCTAAAGGGCTACAGACCCCTTTACCCTAAGAACTTTGTCTCAACCTTTTCCAGTGTGGCAATAACAGAAGACAGAAAGCAAAATATTCTGGCAAATGGAAAAGTCAACTTGATACAAAAGAAAAGAAAGCGCTATCTTTGCTGAACATTCCTCGGCTAGCTTGGGATGGATAATTAAACATGAGGATGCAGCCCCATATTTCCTCTCACAGAGCAGGGTGCATGGCAACTGAACAAGATTGCATTGCTGTGATTTGCACCTTACTCTCTTCATCCAGCAGGACCAGAAAACTAACCATCCTTCATGGTTTAGCTACTCAGCTGCTTCAAGGGTAATGCTGTGCATGATATATCTTTGCTACTTAGAGCCCAATTATCAGTGACAGAGGGAAATCTTTGTAATTCTGCTAGGGCCACTCTTATTGGTGCTTAGCCAGAGAAAAGTGGCTACTCTAGGGCAGCTCCAGCAATGCTCCTGTTTGGGAAGCTGGTCCAGAGAAAAAGGAGGCAGCACCAAAGAAATGGCACAGCTCACTTCCTCCATGCTGGGAGTTGTTTTCTGCTTTTGACACCTACAACTGTCAAAGACCTTTATACAGAGCTCATGACAACACTACAATGTAGTCTAGGACTGTCCCACTGGCTTTCTGTGATAGCATGATGTGCTGAAAGTGTTAATGATTTTTGTGTGGATCCTGATTCTTTAAAGCAAGCTCTGAACATACTATTTGGTTTGAGCTCTGCAAGAGAGATGCACAGGACGTGGCCTTTATTGCGGATCTCATAAAGTTTCAGCACGTGATGGACTTGTAAGACATCCAGCCCTGTCAGAACAGAATTGTAACACAGAAAACTGAGCTATGAACTTCAGGCATCTTCAAGGATAACCATCTGCAGGGAGAAGGTATATTTTGATTTAATAGGATTCAAGTGGTTAAATTGGAACTTAGAATGTAATTCCTTTGGGAGATATGGTCCTTAGTCCTCCCATGGCTTTGTTTTCAGTTTTTACTCAGACTTGTAGGTCCTCTCAAATATTAGAACAAACCATAAATCCATCTAGAATCTATGCCCAGATCCCAGGTCCCAGTCTCCATCTCCTACCTTGAGTCTTTCTAGATTCTGGTCTCATCCTACTCTGTGGCTAGTCCAGCCTGAAGTTCACTAGCAAACCACCTACATACATCCAGACAGAGAAGAGAGCAAGGTCACACAGAAAATAGTTAGAAATAGAGTTTAATAAGATGATAGGACACTTTGCAATGATCAGGACAATTTTGTTTCCCTTCTTACCAGATACAAAATTCTAGGTTTAAGCTCTTCAAGGGTACACTTGAGTAGCTCCATCAGTTGCCCAATGAGCAGTGGCTGGTCTTTGTTAATGGCTCTATTATCTATGTTACAGTTTATGTACCTGTGTGGTTAATTATGATTTTTCCTGTATCTTGTCTTTGTCTTTTATGTTGAACAGCTATTAACCAGATGGCCTTAAAAACCAGTTACCTTTACAAATATCACATACAAGGAGATACTGAAATTTTATGAATGATCTGTCTGTAATCTAATGACATTTTTCCACTGCCCCTCATGTCATTTGTAAATGTTGCACAACCAGCACACTACAACTGACAGCTGCTGGAGATCTCACAACTATCTCTCTAATCGTGACCTAAATAGGGACATGTCAAATACCCATCCAAATGTGATTAACACATTCCTAAATCATGATAGATAGTAGGGAGGAAAGAAGGAAATCCAAGTATTCAGAGATGAAACCTGACAACAGCAGTTAGTATCTGTATTGTAAAGGAACCATTGCAATGACTTTATTTTGCTTTTTAATTTTGATATGCTGCATGGAATACATGATGGATGTTATCTGTGGTTGCTTCTGACCTTTCTTGTGCCTATTTTTCTGGAGTATGTTTGTGCATGTGTGTATGCTTGTGTGTGTGTAGAACAGTTTTTCAGCCAAGCATCCTAGAAAAATTACAATGATAAACCCTGACAGAAATGTAACTGGCTCTGTTGAGTCAGCTCCTCTGCCCTAGATTTGCTGTTTCAGCCTTGCAAGCAAAGGTTTACAGAGGCCACGCCAAAATAATCTCATTCTGCTTTTTGAAAAAAATTATCTAGATAGAAGAATCTTGAAGGGATGTCACGTCTGCACGGAAGCAAAACAACAGCAATCATATCAAGAGGAATATATGAGGAGAGGATTAATATTTATGCCTGAATTTACCATGTCTGGAAATGAGATACCGCACAGAGTAATCTTAGCAGGTGAGATTCTGATCTCAGATACTCTGATAAAAATTAAGATGACTTACTTCAATTAAGATAAATTTGCATAAATGAAATCAAAATAGAATCAAAATATTAACTCCTATCTAATGATTTCTGAGACACAGTACAAGGATCAGACAGTTAAAGACTTGTCTGCTGTTTCAAAGATTCTGCTTCTAACAAATGAATATTCCTTTGGGTTTTTTAAACAGGAAGAATTAAGCCTGGAAATCAGAATTAAATGTGTGGGTCTTTTACTCCAGCCTTATTTAAGGAGGCCTAAGATCCTTGTCACATAGACAAAGATGTTTACACATCCTTTGTACCAGTAGTCATGGGTCAGTGCAATATCACCTTCACACTGCTACAATCTGTGTCAACATCCTTTTCAGCTAAGTCCTAAGACCTCAATCATAGGTCACTGACGCGCCCAAGTAGTGGGGCCCCAGGTTGTTCAAGCAATAATGTTGTTATACATGATTCTGGAAATTTGAGTTCTACAAAAGCTTAGGAAAAACCCAAAGCTACTTATATGGCAGTGTCTGAAACACTGTAGCTCTTCTGTGAGTCTAGATCTTCCGAACACATGGTCAAAGTCCCATGATGAGATAACCACACTAGTCAGTAATTAAGTCAACATTCAGGTCTATACTGACAAGTAGAACCTGAGAAGAAATAATTATTTTCCAGCATGACAGAGTTAATGTTCAATTAGCTGTTAGAATACTAGCAAACCCAAACCAACTAACCTATTCCTAACCTATTCCCATTATTATTTCTCTCATAAATATTTTTACTTCAGTTGACAATTTTACTGGCATTGACATGATATTTTCTCACAAATCATTAATAAAAATTCTGTATGGCACTAAGAGGGGAGCAGATTCCCTGAGATGCCATTGTATGCAACAAATCATGATCTTTCCCCATTTATAATAACATTTTGAAATATCTCCCCTGAAGCCCTCAGCATGCAGCGCAGTAGCACAGATCTCCAAATTCAAAAATTAATGTGCCATGTTAGGAGATGCTTGATAAAGCTGTGATGATATTGAAGTAATAAATATAACAGGTCATGGATATCAAGAAGATTATCTGGCAGGCAGTAACATAGCCAGCACGTTATCTAGTACATGCCACAAGGGTGTGCAAGTATTCTTAGGAGTAGATAAACTGTATGTTTTCTCCTGTTGCTTGCTTGTCTTCTTTCAGGATGCCGTAAGTATTAACTTGGGTAAAGATGCCAAGATGAGCCCTTCATTTTTCCAAGTACAGTTGTTCTTCTATCAATGTGAAAAGAGGAATCTCAGAACTACTTTTCATACGTTGGCTTTTCACAAGACTGAGCCCAGAAGTGGGCAGAGTTTGGCTGTAGAAGTGTAACAGTGGTAATGGTAAGTAGGGAGACAATGGGTTCACATCACTATTAAGCCATTGACACCACTGATATTCTAAGAATGCAGTTACATGGTGTATTATCTCAAAGTCAGTTTTGTGTAGTTTTTCTAATTATCATCATATATTTAATGTTTCAACTTCAATTCCTTATGGAAAACAAGAAAGTAGTTTTCCCACTCAACAAGGTGAGGAATAACTGATTGCTTCAATTCAGTAGCTCAGTAGCAAATATGCAAAATGGACATAAATAAAAATGTATATTTCTGTGGCATGATCCAGTCTCAGGATAGCACATGTGCTGGCCAATACACACAGCTCTACAGCTGTCCATCAAGATACACCAGCTCACAGCAGCCAAGGGTTGAGTCGCAGCACTTGTTATTTTCATGTTGAGGTCATGAGGGGAATGTAGCTTTTTTTGGCATCTCCTGGTAAAAATGTATTGCAAAGCCCTTTTTAAAGACCTCAGCACGAGAAATTTGTCAGGCATATTACTCCCACAAGGCTTTAGAAAAGCATATCTACAAACCAGACAAGAAACTCATCCTTTGCTCTTGACATCCTCCCTGTCCTCCACCCCAATACAGGACTTCTGTAGCAGTATAACATGGACAAATTAACAGTATTAACACAATTGTACAGAATATCAGTCATACAAAGACAGACCTTCATACCAGTTTCTGTCTTCAGCCATCCAGGTGCCTGCAGAAGCAAATGTCTTGTGATTAAACTTATACACACCACGGGTCACAGGGGAGACCTTTGTTCATCTGCACAGACATTATTTTGCATAGTAGGGTCTCAAATGACAAAGGAGAAAACATGTCATATAGGTTTTTATTTAGCCCAAATGCTCTTAAATTATTCAGGTCATAATTAAAATATGAAATAAGATTCAAACAGAAAAAATAGTTAAATTTTTAAACAGGGAGCATTTAAAACTCTTTATTTGGATGGAATACATCATTCCAGCATGGCTTTTAGCAGTACAAAGGTCAGGATTCCAACCCGGGTGGAATGCTAAACTGAAGTACATGCATTTAAATCCAAAATATCAAAAATAAAATCAAAAAACTTTAAATAGCTTCAATCTCATTAAATGTTTGACATATTACACAAGACACTTAATATAAATTCTCCTGAGGCACTAGTGATGCAAAGGATGAATTCATACTGCCTGAAGTGGCAATGGAAGTTAGCCATCTAGTCTAAGCTCATTTCTCTCTCTCCATAGTCAGCAGAGAGAAACAGGTGCTTCCAGATGGTGATTCATTCTTCCTACCTTAGGGGATAATGTACCCTCAGCAGCCTCCTTTTCTCTTTTGACTATAGAAAAAGCCCAGTCACTTTTAGTAGCCTAACCTACTTTTTAGACTATTCATTTAAATTTTAGGTGGTTGAAATGAGCTGATGCAAATCCCACCATACTTACAAGAAATGCCACAATACACACAGTAACTTCACTTAGTGTCCATTTTCAAGATTAATTAGAAGTTTAAGTTATCTAGAACTTCAGCTGTCTGAGCTGAATTAAGTGAATAACTGATTTTTCCAATTAAGTGGCAAAAGCAAAAAGACATACAATCAAATAAATTCAGATTCCAGATTCATTTTAGTTCAATAAAAAACAAGATTTTGAATTTTCTACAGATTAAAAAAAAATATTTCAGATTGAACGAAATACTTCATTCAGTGACTGAGGAAATATAAACTTTAAAAGGATTTGGGAAGAGGGGGATTGTGTTACAGACTGGCTAGACAAGGGTAAGTAGCACATAAGGTTTCCTGCAAGCTAGCAAAAGCTCATATTCGTGTGTGATTTCAACCGTCCACACATCCTGAAGATCAACACGGCCCTGTGGAGGCATTTCATAAAGTTTCTAGGCTAACACTGGTGGCAATTTCTTAATGCAATCCATGTAGAACAGCACTGTTAAATGAGGAATTGATGCTGTGCCCGTCAAATCCCACAGGGAAACCTGTTCCCGTTTCAATGCATGAAGAACTCAACGAGAGGAATAATCCCATTTTGGAAAAGACTCTTAAAAGAAGCAGTAAAAATACATTTCTCAAGTAAGCTGAATCATAGGAATATCTGGAATGTAGATCCCTTCCTCCATACTGAAGTCCAGTCTCAAGATACAGCAAGTGATAGACTTGCACCATTGATTTTAGCTGAATGCCTGGCTCAAATTACTTACATGAGGTGGAGAAAAGAATTCATTTTTATAATGATACTACCAACATGAAATTGAATCAGTTTGTGTAAATGATGTCAAAATAATTCCATGTCAAACTGTACATGAATTTCTCTATAAAATTTTAAATTTGTAGAGCCATTTTTTCCTTTCTTGGGCTTTTGGTTTTTTTTTCCTCCCTTATGGTAGGACGACTGCAAGAATTGCACGTAAGAGGTTAAAAATGCTGGTATCCACTTATCTTTTGTGCAAACATTGTAAATGGAAATCCACAAGGTTGGCATGAGAAGCAACTGAAAGAGGTAGTCTTACAGTGGCAAGATGGTCCTATTTTGGCTAAACAACGTGGAATAAGCAGATAGATGGTTTCTACACAGAGTCTTGAAGGCCACAGTGCCTGGAGTGAGATCGTTTGCTTAATTATCTGTGAAATTAATATTAAAGTTGACACCCCTGAGCATGATAATGAGCTTAAAGAAGTACATGCTAAACATATATGATCATAGTACTTGACTCTCCACCCAAATCATGTTAAAAGTGACCCCGAGGAGGGGAACGGCTAAGGTTGGCATATGAAGGATATGGAGGAAAATACTCCCAAGCGGGACACAAGAAACTGAAGACCCAGAAGAGGCAATCCACAGGCTGTGCTCCTTCTCCTCCACCCAAGACAGGGACAACTTGGTAGGCAACTGTGACTTCACCTTTTGGTGAAGAATACCTGGGATAGTATTTTACCAGCACTATCATCATATATTAGCGCTACTGCAGCAAGTGTATTTATCAATGGCAATTCTGAACTTTTATATCCGTCACCTTAATAAGTTTCCTATCTTTTCAACTTTGCAAAA
>VXBL01000472.1:485345-519384 GCA_013400195.1 Aramus guarauna | reverse complement strand
GGGAGTGGGGGTTGTGTTGTGTGTGTGGTTTTTTTTTTTTTTTTAAGGGGGGGGGGGGGGGTTAGAAGAGAGTCTGTGGTTTCCATGGAGATGAAGCTGAAAGTGCAGGAAATTTAAAGGCTTTGGGTCCTTGCAAAGCAGACAAACTGGTGCCAACGTGCGTGGCTGCTGTTGCTGCTGAGGAGGCTGCTTTGCAAACGGCGGAGAGGAGCGGGGAGGAAGAATCGGCAGCAACTTCTTCCATACGCACGGGGAGACAACGAGGAGCAGCAGCAGCAAGCAGAATTTGCAACAAAAAGAGGCATCTCCCTTTCCCGGGGAGGGTGAAAAGAAGCAGCAGCAGCAGAATTTTGGAGCGGCTCCACCAGGAGAAATTTTATAGAGAAGCCTGCAAGAGAGAGAGTTTGCAGGGGGCTTGTTCTCCGGGCTTATTAGGGGGCTGTCTTTGCTGGTGGTGCGGGGAGTGGAGGTGATCCCCCTTAAAGACAAGCTATTTTGGATATCCCCGTACAAGTTTTCTGATGTATTTGCTTGCACCTTCTTCCCCTGCTGTTTGGTGAACCCAGCCCCCCTCTCCCCCCCCCACCGGTCTCCCAAGGATGGATCATTCCCAGTGCCTTGTGACTATATACGCCTTGGTGGTTCTGCTGGGTCTCCGGCTAGAGGAAGGCGCCTGCCAGCACTATCTGCACATCCGACCGGCTCCCAGCGACAACTTGCCCTTGGTGGATCTAATCGAGCACCCGGACCCTATCTTTGACCCCAAGGAGAAGGATCTTAACGAGACCTTGCTAAGGAACCTCATGGGCGGACACTTCGACCCTAACTTTATGGCTATTTCCTTGCCTGAGGACCGGCTTGGAGTGGACGATCTAGCTGAGCTGGACTTGCTGCTCAGGCAGAGACCCTCGGGAGCGATGCCCAGCGAAATCAAAGGGCTGGAGTTTTACGACGGGCTGCAGCCGGGCAAGAAGCACAGGCTGAGCAAGAAGCTGCGCAGGAAGCTGCAGATGTGGCTCTGGTCCCAGACCTTCTGCCCGGTCCTATACACGTGGAACGATCTCGGCAGCCGCTTTTGGCCCCGGTATGTCAAAGTGGGCAGCTGCTACAGTAAAAGGTCTTGTTCAGTCCCAGAAGGCATGGTTTGCAAACCTGCCAAGTCCGTGCATTTAACGATCCTGAGGTGGAGGTGCCAGCGTCGGGGGGGGCAGAGGTGCACATGGATACCCATCCAGTACCCCATCATTTCGGAGTGCAAGTGCTCCTGCTAGGGCTTGCACTTACCTTTTCTTGCCCCATCTCCAGCGGACTCACGTGGACCTTTGCTGCAAAAAAAAAGACATTTGCTTTCTGGTTAACGTTGTATGCACTGTAACGTGTAGGAGAATGTATATTGTGTGTATATATGGCACCGTTTTAATATACTATTAAAAGGTCAGTATTATACGTGAAATAATCAGCGTCTACTGTATTTTTAAGACTATTACCCTGATCGTTGCTAATGTATCTTTTTTCTTTTTTTTTTTTTTTTGTATTTATGTTCCACAGAGAAGTTGCTTCGCTTTGGCGAAGTAGGTTTTTTGTTGTTTTTTTAATAAAAGGATTAAAAAATACAAACCAAACTTTTTGATAAAACGTTTTAAAGCTATTTTCCATTATTCGGAAAGCGTGTGTGTGAGGTTGTTTTTTTTTTCTTTTTCCTTATGGACTTTAGATTTTAAAAGAATAAACACCTAGAGCACAATGTTATTGTAAATAGAGAGAACAGTTTGAATGACTTAATCCTATGTAAATGAAGAGTATCTGCTATTTATTCTTTATATCCTTGTAGTAAAAGTGCAGTGCAGAATTAAAGTCAACCACTAAAACACGAGCCGTTTGGATTCTGTTTGCTTTTTGGTTTGGCCACCTTCGGGGGGGCTTTCTTCTCTCTCCTCCTCGTTCTCCACGCTCAGCAGGACGTTTCGTGGTGGCAGGGGGAGGTGGGAACCTGCTCACGACTCTGTTAGAAGGGAATCTTTGGCACCTACACCACAGGAGTGCCCCGGGGATCCGGCCCCGCGTGTGGGGCCGGCGAGGAGCTGCGCGGGGGGGGTCCCCGGTTCCGCGCTGCGCCGTCCCTTCGCGGAGCCGCTCACCCGGTGCCGCGCAGGCAAGGCGCGCTCGGCGGCAGCTGGGTTGGGATTTTTTTTAACCGCTTGACATTTCATTTACAACGGGACACGTGTCTTTCACACCTACCATTGTGGTGGGACACTGCTGAAACTTGACCCTTGGGCTTTGGGGGTTTTCAGCGCAGACACGTTATTAGCCTGATCCTATGACAGCCTCGCACACCCGCCCTGCCGGGCCGCAGTCGCCCCTCGCAGCCCGGTTAACTCTTTGGGCTCCCGCCAGCCCCGGGTGATCTCTCCTCTCCAGTGACGGCCCGGCGCTGCGCTGCCCAGGGACGGGCCCCCTCCAGCCGCCCTCCCCCCGGGCAGGGCAGGGCAGGGCGGGGAGCACCCTGCGCTGCAGCCCGACGCGCCCGAGGACGCCGCTGGCTCGGAGGTGCCCGGTGTCCCGCAGCCGCCTCCCCGGCCCGCCTTCCGCGGGGCCCGCGGCGCCGCTCCGCCCGCTCTCCCCGACCGCCGGCTCCAGCGCTGCCCGCCCCCAACCCGGGGCAGCCTGCGGGGCTCCGCTCCAGCCCCCGCGCTCCGCTGTCCGCTCCGGGGAGCGGGGCACCAGCGGTGGGGAACGGCCACGGCCCGCGGAGCGCGGTGTGCTCCGCGGGGCGCGTAACTGTCCGGCGGCTCTGTAAGGACCCGTCGCGATTAACGAAGTATTTGACTTTTACGTGTTGGGAGACCCGACGGTTAGTATCTCATAGATACCAACTGCAAAAACAAACTCTCCACGTGTTCTTCAAAGGCTCCCTGACAGAAAAGTACAGAAAGCCTTTTCCTTATTTATCTTGGAATCAAATAACTTTTTTTTTTTTCTCCAAACTCTGAGGGAATCTATGCTAATTATTTTTAACCCGTGGGTCTTTCATTGACACAACCCAGCCCTGCTTTCTCTAACGTTTAGTGCGCGTATCTCCGAATGCATATTCATTCCCTCTCTCACTCTTTCGGTGCGTTTTACCACCCGTCTCTTTGCTTCTAATTTCAATAGTTTGGGAAAAAAAAAATCAGATCTCGGGACATTTAGGGTATTCATTAACCTAGTGAAGAGGAACAGAGGCATTATTACTCACATAGAAGGCACCCTGCCCCCATGTCTATCTAAGGGTTCATTGTAAAAGGATTAAAAGTTAAAGACCTTCATCTTATGATTCTTTCATTTAATCTTCGTGGCGCCTGAAAGACATGCTGGATGGATGATCACATTTAAAATATTCCTAATGTCGGCTACCTTAGGACTCCAGGCAGGGCAAACAAACGTAATTTATTTCTAGAAGAAAGGGGATATTGAGATGTTTAAGTTTATGAACCACCATTACCATGTATATTTGTTAGGTTCTGACAAATACCCAAATAACATTAAAATCAGCCATTCATCACATATGAATTTATGCAAAACCTTCTATGCCTGGGGCCAATATTTTTTTAGACAGAGTTTCACTTGCGCAAAAAAAAAAAAAGTTTATTTAAAAAAAAGCCAAAAGCAAGAGTTTTTCATGACTGGTAAACACGAGAATTATGTGAACAGAAACTATTTCATGCTGGGATGGCAGCCAGGGACTCGGGAATGTCAACAAAAGTTCTCCGAAGGTTGAAAATGTCACTGGATTACAATACAAGGTCCTTTGCCCCATTAGCAAACTTTACTAAAGTAATATTCCCACTACCACTTAGCAAGGGGACTCACCCGGTGATTTATCTGTCTGTGATCCGAGCAGTGGGGCAAACAGAGACTTCATCTGGAAACCACCACTGGCTGTTTGCTTAAAGATTTTAAATTTTTATGTGTGCAGAGATGTGTGTGTAATTTGGGTGTTAGGTGAGTGTAAAATAAGTGTGTTGTTAATATAGTCTAAATACCTATCCTTGCATCTCTTATTTTTAATCTGATAGTCATTGTAATCAGTAAGACATATGTACATACATGCTTTCTCAACTAATAACACCCTGCTACTAATAAATTTGCAAGAATATTTGAAGTTAAAAAAAATCAAGTTCCACCATCCACAAGGCCCTTGATTTTTTTTTTTTTAAATAAATAACTAAATTTTGTCAGCTGGTAGAGCAAAAATAAACTAGTAGTTTTCACTGTTGTTTCTGGTCAGGTTCACTTTCTGGTCCTCCAGCCCTAGTGTTGAAATGTTTGGCTTGTAGTGGAAGTGTTTCAAGCCAAACAAATAAAATATCTTTCTGATGAATGTTTCTATGCAAATCTTTTTAATATTAGATTTTGTAATATGTTTTTAAAGCAAAATTGAATTATGGCTCTTTTAAATTGAAATCAATTCATAACACAGCCAATTTTTGTTTGCTGATCTTTGTAGTGGCATCATAAGACCTCACAGAGACCACTGTGGGGAAGAAATAGGAAGGGAAAGGTTGAAAGTTTGCTTTTAGTTACTCTTAAGTTTCTTCTTTTGCAATTTTCGTGTCTTAAAGTGTAATAATGGAAATTTAAATTCATTTCCACATCTGCCATAGACTGCATAACCTTGGTTGAGTCCTTTAGCCTATGTGCTGCAGTTCCCTATGAGCAGTACAGGCATTCATCGTCTTTGTCAGCATAGCTAGTCTTTATGCAGCATAATTTGTTCTCTCACACCGTGCGTTTATTCAAAATCTAGTAAAATTATGGCCCGGTGTTCAAGAGGGGTTCCTTGATGGCATTGAATTTAGTGTCCAAGCCATTGGTTTTGCCAGTGCAGGACAGTATCTTATGTAGCATTCTCAAACGCTTTATACTTCTGTTTATCAGGAAAAGCACGTGACTTTTAACAAAAGTTGCAATGTTGTAGGCTGAGTTGAAAGTGTAAGAGTAACACAATTGATAAAAGGATAATAAAAGTAGACTGGAGTAAGTTGGCCAAACGTTTGTAATAAGCTCATTCAAAATTAGTCCAGATAGTGCGAAGAAAAAGAACCAACTAGGAAATCTTTTTTACACACACCATTAAAGGGTGGTGTCCTCACGCATACTTAACTGAAAAAATATATTTGATTCATTTTATCCTTTTCAAAATACCACAACAAAGATAAATTATTGAGATTGCATGAGTACATGATGGAGTCATCACAAAAATAACTACAGCTAGAAATTAGAGCAGTAGTGTTTGTATAAATACTGGACAAGTTTTGCCTCTTCCATAATTTTAATAGAGAAATAATCTTAATTTAGTAACATCAACAGCTGTTAAAAAAAAAAATCCCTAGCAGTTCACCTTACTTGGGTTGTATTACATAAATGTAATCTGCACCATGTTGGCTGGATTTTGGATCCATTAAAAAGAAGATATTCCATCTCAGAGAGTTGCCAGGAATCTTCATTGAAAGTTGAAATAAATATAATGACGTCATCATCTAACATCATAGCTTTCAAGGTAAGCCAAACCAAAGGTATGTTGGCAGGGGAATGCTGCCACCTGGTAGATCCATGCTAGGAATAGATACGATACTCTCATCCAGCGGGGAGGAGAATAGCCACACTCTTCCTGGAGTGCCCACAAGGATCCTGCAGTCTTTCTGTGCATGCAAGTCCTCTGGGAGCCTTACTACACACGAGAGCTGCAGAATCCATGTCAATGCTCTCTTTTAAGAGAGCAGCTACAGCAAATTTGAAGAGACCCTTTCATTCCCTCTTCCTTGCTCCCAGACCAAGCAAGAAGCTCCAATGGTTAAAAGGAAGGGAATGAATACATTCACTTCAAACAACTGTTGGAATGGTTCAGAGGGGAACAGAAATATTCAGCAATCAACATTAAAGACTCTAAATCCTTAGAGGTGTTATTGCAGGATCAGCAGCTTACAGCCCTCGTTCGTGAAGGCTGGGTACCAATGTGTTACTGTTAAGTCTCCTGCAGCTAGTTCTCTGTGGGGAAAAGCAGCTGCTCTGTGTGATGTGCTCTCTCAAGAGTCTGAGAACAGATACTGGAAGAGAAATCTGCACAGGTATAACGTCATAGTGAGTCACTTTCCTCTGCTGAGCTGGAGGACAGGAGCTGCAGAGATGGCACAATTTAGCCTCTAACTTTTTAGGTGGATAGTTTAGATGGGAACTAGCTGAGAGCAGATGCTCTGGGGGCTCGCTGGTTGTACCTTCTGCCCTCTCCAGGGATATATTTATGCTGCCATTAAGCGTGGGTCTGAGGCGACAGGCAAGACTGGACAAACCTGTGTGTGCACTTAGGCCTGGTCAGCCTGCAGATATCCTGGAAAGCTTGGCAGCCATCCCTGTTAGGGCCTCTGGCAGCACACGGGTGCTCCCGTGCAAGAGCCACCACCAAGGTAAAGCCAGCAGCACTCACTGAAGGCGCGCAGGTCTTAGCACTGACTAGGCTGGAGCCTACTCTTCACCTATGACAGACATTCCCCAGGGCTCAGGTCTCTCCCGTAGAGAATCCAAGAGTACCAGCTGCATCAGATAATCATAACAGTTTCAAAATAGGTTTCACACTCCCTCCTAGGTTGAGTTTGGTTTTTTTTTTTCACCTCATGAGAGGGGGAGTGGCAAGACTCCCATCACAAAGAACGTTACTCAGAACCAGAACAGATCTTAAGGCACAACACTAAAAACCTGTATGCAATGGAGAAGGACTGGGTGGCTCGGGGGATTGGTAATGGTATAAAGAGCTTTTCACCGCTAGGCTTCTGGCTTCAATCCAGAGGTAGTAACTGAAAGCCACAGTCATCTGATGCCTGCATAGTGGGCTGTGTAGAATAAGTTGTTGGTCTCTGCATAGATCCTACCAAGCAGGATCCAGATCACAAAGCCACCACCAGAACTGACATGCTTGCAAGGATTCTCATTCCAAAGAGCAAAATGAAACAGGAATGAGGACATTTGATCTGTGTTTGTGATTTAGTAGCAATAAGGGTGTATTGTTGAGGAAGGGGTTGTTTGTTTTGCAGAGGGAGAGGTTAATACAGGAGAATATAACCAGTATAGTCCCTTGTATAGATACAACGCTAATAGTATTTTCCTTCTGGCAGAGTAATATCAACAATAATAATATCAGTAACAGCAACTTACTACCTGGCTTGGATGCAAAACCACAGTCCAGAGGAAGATGCAGCAAATGCAAGGGCCATACTCTGCCGTATTAATCGGAAGTGCCTGCTGCACCATGCGATGCCAGTTACTTTACAGGAAATGCACCTTATGCCTACCAGTACAAGTACATGCTGCTTGTGGGGTTGGTCTGCTTTAGTTAAGACAGTGCAACTTTCCAGGGCTCAGGTTAGAGGTTACCCTTTCGCAGGACCCCAGTCTTGCAGCTCTGAACATGCATTTCTCTGAACAAAGGATGGAACAGGCTGTAATTCAGAATATGCTTGCCAAGCTGCTGCGGTGTACCTGTGCAATATAAAAATCCAGCACCTTTTCTCAGCAATAAATAAGTTGCTTTTAACTTCAAATATAAGGAAAAAGAAATACATAAACCCAATATATATTTATATAAGGGCCAGCGTAAACATCACTCCTCTGTTTCAAAATGAACGTGCTGGTATTCCAAGCACTTCATAATATTGTCTGTGAGTGAAAATGGACAGAAAATAATTTTCTTTCACTCTGCCTCCTAGTTTGCTTTGGACATTTAGAGATACTGCATATCTAGGCAGTTTTATTTTGCCCTTTGCATATATTTGTTCCTCCAAGGCACTCTATTTCTTTCCTACAGCAACAGAATACTGAAAAATACTGCGTAAATGTTAGAGTGAACAGGCACAAGTTGGTACAGGCACTATATATCCCAATGAGACAAGCTGAAGTGCTACCTTTTAAAATTCAGTGGACTTCCAAGTTCATCATATCCCTTTGGAATAAGTGGATAAAATTTTGTTTTGTGGGTAGTATTTCCACAATAAATGAGGTCATTGACTTGAACCTTGAAGGTCTTGTAAATAGGCCTCACTTTCTAAGTTATAATCAAGCCTTAAATTAAGTCTTAGTGCTACATTAGAAATCTTTCTCGTGGCCTTAGAAACATTTAGGTATCTGTCTTCTGCCCCGTTGTATCTGCTCGTAGGCTATTGACTTCAGAAGGGCGTGAAGAGTCCCATTTCATCGAGTGGTTTTCTGGACGCAGATCTTATGTTGTGTATATTCACAGTGGAGTATTCTAGTTAGCTGGAAAGTCTAATAAAGTTCACTAAGAACTACATGAAGAAGGCATTAAGGCTGGACCACCAGGTCAGGGATAGTTATGCTGTATTTAAGCTGTCTTCAAAAGTGCAGAGCCAACAAAATCTTAAGCACATACTCAACCTAGGCTTCATGAGCACCTCCACAGAAGGACTACTCACCCGATTAAAGAACAACACGTACATACGTTCTCCCTTGGATCAGGCCGAAATGCCCAGCACCCTGTATCAGAGTCCCGAGGGAACCGAGAGCAGCTTGGGTGTTCAGGGGAGGGCTGTTTTACCTAACCAGGAACAGCTGAGTGTTGTGGTTTGTATAAACTGTTTGCCATGTATGTGTGGCATGTGGCAGTAAATGAAACACTTACTTTAAAACTTATTGAAGTTCTTTCAGCAAAAAAATTAATGTGGGGTTGGCTTTTATGCGTTGTTTCAAATGAAGCAGAGATTTATACACCTTATTATCCTAATTTTTTTCCAGACACTGCCCTGAATATCTCTCATATCTTATGGGAAATTAAATATCAGAGTTTTTAAAGAGATCATTTTTAATTTCCCATCTATGGTACGAACAAAAAAAATGACTAAGTCTAATGAAGTGGCATGTAGTCAAATGTTCAGACTGTAATCATCCACAAAATATTTAAAGCAATCTGAATGAAACTTTTCAGACAGCCAGACTAGGTTCCGCTTACTCCTAAGCTTCTGAGAGATGCCAGCTGACTTAAAGGTTAACATTTTCAGGCCTGGGTGCCTAAGATTAGGTATCTTGTTCAACAATCAGACACCTATGGGGGAAAAAAACCTATGGTTTGAGTTTTGGATGCAGAAATTCACAGCTTTCAGTAGGAGACAATGATAATACACCACACAGTGAAAAACAGCAGATGTAGCCTTACCACTTAAGTTTGTATCTGATACTGTGAATTTTATAATTGGTTATAGTAAAATTTATCATTTTTTTCTCAAAAAGAGATCATAGAGGAACATTAAAAAAAAAAAAGGTGGGATTTAGGTACATAACTTTCCTAGGAGCTGCAGAAAATCCCATTTCCAAATCTGCTCACTCTGAAGGAATGAGAAAAAGAGGAGGACTTACAGTTTCTCACAGGCAAGAGAAATCCTAAAGCAAAATAATTAGATTCTAAGCCGTATCTTCTGCCAGGCTGGATTTGTAGGGAAAAGGGGAGGATGGGGGAGGTACAGCTGAGGCAGTGATACCCTCTCTTCACTTTTTTCCCGTCCTCCTGCCTCCCACCAGCGTGGACGATGCTGTCACGTGCTGAAGAAGTGGTTGAGTCCCCTCCCTCCTTCCTTTCAGCTCTCCATCAGCCCCTGCAGATGTTGTAGATAAACATATTGACTTCAATACAGAGATTTTATGCCAATCAAACATCTTAATCTGCTTGTACAATAAATGAAGTCTTTTCAGAAGTCTCTTCTTCTGTTTCTTGTTGCCTAACATCTTTCTGCCTTTGGCACACTAATTAGCTGTCCATGAAGTGACGTGCCAGAGGGAAGGGATGCCATCCAGAGGACCTTGACGGACTTGAGAGGTTGGCCTGTGCAAACCTCATGAAGTTCAACAAGGCCAAGTGCAAGGTCCTGCACATGGGTCGGGGCAATCCCAAGCACAACTACTGGCTGGACAGAGAACGGATTTGAGCAGCCCTGAGGAGAAGGACTCAGGGGTGTTGGCGGACAAGAAGCTCAACGTGACCCAGCAATGTGCACTTGCAGCCCAGAAAGCCAACCATGTCCTGGGCTGCATCACAAGCAGCATGAGGTTGAGGAAGGGGATGCTCCCCCTCTACTCTGCTCTCGTGAGACCCCCCCCCCAAGAGTACTGTGTCCAGCTCTGGGGTCCTCAGTACAAGAAAGTTTCTCTTTGTCTGTTAGCGTATTTTCCCTGAAGGTGGTCATAATATTGTGATTTAAAATACTTTTTGACCAAATAGTAGATGTTTTATGAAATTGCATGTTTTCTTTTGCAAGTTTAGCTTTGTGGAATTTCTTTAGGTCTCTATAAAAACAAAGCAAAACATGGGCATTATTATCACACCTTTTTTCTTCTGTAAAATAAATGGATTCTAAAGCTATACTGCCCACTCTTGAGGAGCTTGGGAGAAACTTCCAGTATAGTCTTTGCAATTTTGCTGGAGTTAAGACAAAAGTCTGCAATTAAAAGGAGTCCGCTGGTCACTTCATAGTATAAAGCAGTAGTGTTGAGGGGCAGAGCATAAAAGTTATTTCACTGTTAGGTAGGATATCTGGCATAATAATCCCCGTCAGTATCTTGCAGGATCTTTAGTGTCTGTGCAGAGACTGCTACCACTGGACCTGAAGAAAGCTATTAGCTGTCAGCAGTAGGAGGCTTCTGTTTTCTGTGCAGGCTTACCTTCAGAAAAGAATACAATATATGTATTTTACAAGAGTGCTAGGTATCTTGCTATGTTCAAGTTTGGGACAGCTACTACTGCAACCTCTAGTGACCTGCTGTGCTGCTCATTGGAAACAATAATTTGAACACTGAGGGGAAATTGCAATATTTATAATATATTAAGCCATGGAACATGTGAAACCTGGTTTCCTGTGGATTTATGTCCTGAAAGTGAATTTCTGGAGCTCATTTGCCAAATGTATGCGGAGCCAAACCTGGACAGCACTAACCTGACCCTCCCATTTCTGGGGAGCGTTGTCTTGCCTCTGCACTGGAAGCCAGGTGACATCAACTTTGAATAAGCCTAGCAGCACTCTGGGAGACATGACCTGAATCCTGGTCTGTCCGTCTGTCCCACTGGGTGAGGACTTGTGTTGGTTTCTTGATTTTTAGTAACAGCTGAGCTTATGCTTTCAGCTTACCTTAGTAGTGGGAGCTACTAGATCTCTATTCCCAACATAGCTTTTGGGTTTTGTTATTGTCAGGAATTTAATACTCATAGCTGAGAGAGCATATAGACACATACACAGAACAGTCCAATAAACCTCATTTCCTTTGAAAACAAAAACAAAAAATCACTGTGGAACTGAATAATAGGTCTGAATCTTTGAGTAGCTCTACTGCAAATATGAAATAACCCTACTGCAAATCATCCCCAAATCATCTCCTGCTTCAGATGCTCTTGAGCATCATTTCTGCTATGGCACTTGCAATGTGTGAGTCAAATATGTTATTTATTTCAAAGGATTTTGCTATCTTCTAGCCTTATTGAGCAATTCTATAGTTTATTCTGTATCCCTTGTCCCTCTTCTTAGTATTTTGGATCCATTTCATTGTACTGCAAATGAAACTAGATTGAAGGTCCCTTTGAGAAAATGTGCCTGTTTCTATATTTCTGCTGTAAATTGCTCAGAATAGTTCAGGTTCTGTTAAAACAGTAAATGCTCCTGGCCCAACTTGTGCAAATTGTCTTACTGAGGTCAATAAATTTATCTACTTGTACAGCTGAGAAAAATATTTTAGCAGTATTTCTGGGGCAAAAATGGTGACTCAGTGGCAGTGTAATATTTTACAGATTCACATCAGCTGAAAAATATGGCCACTTGCCAGCTTTGAGAACATTAAACTTTTTTTTTAAATAAAAGATTTTGTTCCAATGTTTTCAGAGTAACACCTATTTTTTTTATTTTTTTTTCATTTTGAAAGTCCTCGTTCAATTCTATTACAAAAATCCATTCTTTTTTAACCTATATAAGCCAAAATCCCATCTGAATCAAAATTAAACTCTTTAAGATTGAACAGAGCATTTAGTGTGATTCTAAGCCAGTATTTCTTACTTTTCAGCTCACCAAAAATTTTGAAAATGTATTATTTTTGGTGAGCTCTAAGCATATATTTAAATTATTCACCAGAGCTGTGAGGAATGGAAAAATTAGATTGTCTCACAGCTCAAATCAGATGCCAGATCCATAGCTGCAGTAAATCAGCATAGCTTTCTTGCTGTCGGGTGAGCTGTTCAGTTTTATGCAAGCAAGGAATCCAGCTTCACTTAAGTATTTGGTTCAGTGGGACTGTGTAGATGGACTCCTCAGGTGAATATGGCTTGTAGCAGAGATCCTTGAGAGGAAGACTTGTAAGACAAAAGTATTATCTTACTTATCAGTAGCATTAACATGTGATGTCTGTGTTTTCAGTACTTAGTATAAATCCTGTGTGCATGGCCATGTATTACATGAATTCACTTCTATACTCCTTCACTGGGAATATTAAAAGTTGCATGACTTCCAAGTATTTCTATGTGCTGTTGATTAGCATTCCACCAGGATCACTAACCTATTAGAGTGTCTGTCACTATTGGTGGAAAAGAGTCTTTTATTTCCTTCTCAAATGATTTTGCTTTTCTTCAATGGTGTCCATAGCAACACATACTGGTAGTGATGAGTCCCTGATTCTGTTGCAGGCTTTCCACAGCAGTGTCTTGCCAGTAACAACAGTTGACCCGACATTGTAAGGCTGCTCAGAGGCACGTAGCCACGCTGGTTCTCCTGATGAATGGGAGGTATCTTTTCTTACGTGGCAGGTCAGTTCTGGTAAATGACATGGCTGATTTCTAATCATGTCCTGTTATTCTGAACACAACTATGGGAATCTAACTTCAGAAGGTCTTCTGGCTGAAAGTTATTTTCTGAATGTGTATCTGCATACATGTGTTCTGTGAATGCATGTAGCTATTTCTAAGAATATGAGTTTTGTGCTCTAGGCTGAAAGTTAGCTCTAATAGCAGTCTGTGGAAGGGATCCTCCAGAATGTAGCCAGGGGACAAGAAAAGCCATTTGTCCCTTAATCTTCTCAATCTTCCCTCCCTGATTTTAACCTTTTTGTGTAGGTAAAAGACATTTCAAGGAAATGAGTAATCTGCAATGCAGACTATCTGTGCTGCAGACTTTAAATTAGAACCAACAATCTAACATCAAACTTAAATAAGAATGACTTCATTACCTAGACTGAAGCTGGCAAGGAAGACAAAATGCTCTGCTGTGTGGTCTCCTGCGCCTTAACCTAATATTCAGAACTAATAGGAACAAGTCTTGGACTTAGGAAGAGTTGGCTTTATATCACAATGTGCATAGAGCAGGGACCAGATCCAGTAACCTTTCTTCATGCAAGTAATTCTTGCTCACATATGTAATCAATGGGATGATTTGCTTAGGTAAAGATTCTCTGCGTGTGTAAAAGTGGAAAGGACCTGGACAAAATTCTGCAGTTTTTCTTTCTCTGACTCATACTTGTCTCTGGATTTGCTTTGTGTATGTATTGGCACTGTGGTTGCCTCCAAACCCCAAGTACATATCTGCAGTTCTTTATGTTGTATTTTGAATGCCAAATAGACATCCTGAGTTTCTCATGCATCCATCAAAGAATCTGCATTTTGGAAGCAAGAAATCTTGACCAAAAGCCTATTGCATTAAATGAAAAGGATTCGTGCTGACTGGAACACCCCTACCATCTTCATTTGCGTTAGTAGCATGTCATTTCTGGCTTTCAATGTCATTTTTTCCAGGGACAGCTTCACCCTGATGTCTTGGGCTAAGGGTCCCATCTGTGCTGGGGCCAAGCACAATGAATGTTATGTTAACAGATGGACATGACTGCAGTCAATAGACCATGCTGAAGTGTGAGTGTTGAGAGCAGAACTCACAGGTGGGAATGGCCAAATGTCTGTCTGTACTGTGGTTAGGGGGACATACCATTGCTAATTCTGCTGTGGGCTGACTTAACTGAAAAAAGAAATTCTTCCTTCACCACATAAGGAGAGGTTTTGGCCTGTTGGAATTGCCTGGGTGGTGCAAAGGAAGGTGGGGTGTAGAGAGACATTCTAATTAAGTCTCTATCCCCTTTTGTTCATATCTTTTTAGGAAAGCCCCCGTGGAATAGACCAAAATAAGCTCCTACCCCTAGCTGAATAGGTTGTCAGGGTGCAGAACTATATTCTGCAGACTTATGCATGTGTAAGGGGTGTGTAACATTTTTGTCTGAATGGAGCCCTATGTTCTCATAATTTATAGTAAGTAATCTTATTTGCAAAGCATGCCCTTACAGTTTTAAAAAACAAGTTAATTGACTTGCATAAAAATCAAACATGTCAAAGTTTTCCATCTCGACACAAACACCACATTGAGCAGCACATTGCTACAATAGCCATGATGCAGTCTGGGCTACCTATTGAGATATTTCATAAACCAAAATGGAATCTTAAAAGTTTGTCAGTTTCACATACCTCTGAGTTGCTGAATTTAGGAGTCCATTACTTGACTAATTATACAATGTTTTATTTTTTTCCTTGTGTAAATAAACAAACTTGTGTCTGAATTTTGGCAAGGGGCACTAGAAGCCAATTAGAAGGTGTTCCCAATGTATTACAGTATTACAAACAAGATGCCTTTTCTTAGAAAGGCGAACACACCATGTTTCTTTTAATGAGTGTGAAAATATACCAGTTGCTTAATCACTAGCAACTTATAGTTATAAGCATAAGTGAGTCCCTTCTCAGGAATGAAAAACATAGCTTAGTTTCTTTACTAACAGATGACATTTTAATTTAAAGCTCCAGTTTTTGTCTGGAAGGGCTAAAACATCTGAATTATTTGAGAGAGAAATAAGGGGCAGAGGGGAAGTATGAGAGAATGGGAGGGATTTTCTTATCTGAGTAGATTTCATCCACCACTTGAGTGGTGAGGATAATGTGTCCCCTCGGTTTGTGTTTGCAGTGCCATCGAAGATGCTGCATCATTTCTAGTGCAGTTCATTCACCCAGTCTTGCTGCACTTCAGCACTAAACTGGATCCAAAACTAAAGCACTCTTAAGTCACGGCTGTGCAGTTACTTAAGGTTAGATTGTGCTTTCTGCATGTTGTAGGTAATGGGTTGGAGCACAACAGCATGCCTGGAAGAGCGAGCCCCAGGAAGCACGGTGACTCAGCTGTCACTTCTTCCCGTGATGCTCTGTTGGGTAAAAAACAGTGATGCAGCCTCAACTTACTTTGAAAGGGTAAAGCTTCCTCCTATGCAGTCTAGACAAATCCCAATATGCAGGCTCGTTGTGAAGCAAGAAAAATATTAAGCTGGGTAAGCGACTGGATAGAACAAATAGCTCCATATAGAGATCCTTTATCCTTGTTTTCCTTGAAATGTTTGTCTAGAAACATAAAGATCACTTGATTTATGACTTGTTCAGCAAGCTCCAGATCAGATGGTGTTGCATTCAGAGCAGTGAATCTGTCAGCCTGGTATTACTCCGCTGCAGCCAGTGGAGTGGTGCAAATTCCGCACAATGACACATCCCTAGCTGCTAGTCACTGGGATTATGGCAGGAGCATGTTACTTGTCAGCAGATAGAAGTGTGGAAGAATCTGGCCCATCATGATTTTTAATCCTTCTCATAAAAATAAAATAAGCCTTGGAAAAGCTCTCCAATGTTATTTAAAAATAGAAGAATGAGTGTTAGTGGTTTTATATGGATTACATAAATTACTAGTTTATTAGAAAAAGGGATAATTTTAAAAAGAGAGAATTTCCCTCGAAGGGAACGTTTAACTTCTTTGGGTTACTTTATGGATATTTTATTTTACATTTAAAAATAATTAAGTCTTTTAAAGGAGAAAATTTCAATTTTTTGTAAAATAATGCTTTTCCTGCTGCAGAGCTACACAGCCACTTGTGAGCCAGCTTCCATGCTACTCAGCACTAAAGCATGTGCTTGTGAGGCCATGGCTCAGTAAGTTATTGTGCGGAGCTTTGGTCATAGTCTGTGCATGTACTCTTAATGCAAGGCAAAGGTAATGTTGACTGACTTAAAAACCGAACATAGGAGATTTAATCCAAAGCCTGCTGTACTGCCCAGCTTTAGTTACGTCAGGTACACGAGTTAGATTCCCAAGCTAGGAGTTTAGTGTCTCTAGTTCCAGTGGAGTGTTGGGAGGCAGAGCACAGTTACCAGCCTAACTTATTTGCTCTAAATCATGGTCAAAATTTTCACACAGGCTTTATAACAACATAGCAAAAGCAATTCAGGAGTCCATGAAAGTTAAATGAGTGCAAATTGCCCATGTAAACACACAGCCCAATCCTTCAGAGACACAGGGAGTAAGGCCCAGCGATCCTGCCTGCAGCAGACTCTCCATCTGGACATGTGTGCACTGTCCCTTTGGAGACATGGTGGTGGGAAGGTGCTGAGGACAAGAAAGCCATGGCTGGTGAACCACTTGCACGCTCGGCAGTTTAGTGCAGATGTAGATCAAAAGCAATTTCTGCTCCCTGCTCAGTACGAGGAGGGGACTGGGAAGGGGCTGTGCCTAGTGCTGAGTCTATGTGACTGCCTCCCAGAGCTAGTCCTAGAGTGGTGCTGCTGGGACACAGCCCCTTGCTTCCTCCACACCACCCACAATTTTGATGAAGAAGAGGAAGGAAACATAGAAAATTGCCCCTTTTGCTGTGATTTTTAATGGAAAGTTGGTCTTGTCAAAAAATTGCTTTTTTTTTTCTTTCAGTAATGCATCTGAAAATGTTCAGGTTCAGATTCTGAGAATATAGTGAGGCTCTGATTGGGTGGCAAACTTTCTGTTAAAACCAGGAAAAAAATCAGGTTTGCTTGTAAAAATTCTTTGGTTTTCAGTACCCAAAAGTGGAGGGGAAGAACTTTGTTCAAAACTAAAACATTTCAGCTTTCTGTTGCTGAACACCAAAAAGTTGTTGAGTTTTTTGTGGTGAAAGTAATAGTTTCTAATCTAGTCCTGAGATTTTCCAGGACATTTAGGGAATAGTAGGCTATGCTCTAGATGGGGACACAGGAGACCAGAGCTCAGTTCTCAGCTTTGTCAGAGGTTTTTGACAACCTACATAATCTAATGGGGTATGTCTACATGCCCTGATGGAGGTGGCCCAGGGCTCTGCTGGAGTCAGTTCTGTCTGGTTTGGTAGAAAATAAAAGCCAGTTAATGAAGTGGCAGTTTAAAGCCAATTCAAGCAAGCTCAGCTCCCTGTCATTGCTGTCCCCTCCTCAGAGAAATCCTGCCTCCTGCTCGTGTTCAGCTCAGTGGGGCATTTCTCCTCCTTTCCTCACTCCCTTCCCTTTTCCCTTCCCATTCACACCCGAGTCCCCATACTTGCTGTTACCTCCACACTCCCAAGGCTGATGGCAAGTGCTCAGGCAGCACACCCCTGCCAACGCTGCCCCTGACCAGACTTGCCTGCAGTGCAGGAGGCTTGCCTTCAAGGGCAGTCTTTGGATGGCTGAAGCCTTCCCTCTCCATCACACAAGACCCCAGGTGTCCAAAATGCCAGGTGGATTGATTATCATGCTTCAGAAGGCGCATTCGCACCAGTTGCCCACAGATGGTCTCCACGCTGCCGTGTGGTCAGCAGACAGCCAGATCCTCAGAGCCACTCTCACTGTCACATATTGACTGCTTTTCTGTCTCAGTTTTTCTTCTGTAAAATGGGAATAATATCCTCGACCTGTTTTCTGTCTTTAGTTTGTTAGGGCTCTCTGACGGGGTCTGTGTCTGGGCAAATTAGGTCCCTTTCATAGCTGCAGAGACATGTCTGTTAAAGATTCTCTGGCACTACTACTAATAAAGAATATACATACATCTAAATAATCCCTTTTTTCACATTTTTATAAGCATTTTGCTTTACTGGGAAGGATCCTCAACTGTTGTAAATTTGGCAGGTGTCCACCAAAGTGAGAGCAACTCTACCAACTTACACCAGCTGAGGAGTTTGGCCCCAGAGTATGCTTGAAAAAAAAAAAAAGTAAGATTGGTGCAGGAATCCTTTTGTTAATACAATTAGCATATTTTGTGTTTATAGCATTTTAAAAAGGTCTGTTAAAAATAAATTCCTAAAGTCCTGGATAAATAAATAGTTGTACAGAAGAGTCCTCTGTAGCCACAAAGTTGCCAAAAATTATCAGTAATCCTCAGTCAGATGGAATGTACAGTTGGCAAGGGGACGGCAGGAAAAAGTCCTCACCAGTTCTGCCTCATATTCCCATACAATGAGGGATGCCAAGTTTTTCCATTAGTGTCTGTGATGCAGTTGAAGATGGGAGTGTTTGTCATTAAGGAGACCTTGTTTTAGTTAAATAACCGGCGAAGGGCTCAGTTCGGTTGCATATTTTTCCATCACTAGACGTTGATTTCACATGAGCTGCTTTATTTTGTTAATGAAATTTGACCCTCGTTTCTTCTCCCTCTGCATTTAATTCAATTTAGGTCAAAACATAGAATATGCAAATGAAGAACCACAAGTTCAGCCCACTAGTGATGTGGTTTTAAAGTCCTGAATAAAAATAAAAATTATTTACAGACTAGTCTGGGGCAATATATGCCTTGAAAACTGACATCCAGGATCCTGGCAGCTGATGTATGTATTTATTTAGGCTTTGACACTGCTAGGATTTATAATTTTGGGGGTTTTGGTTTTTTTGGAAAGTGACTAGTGATTTGAAGGGCCTTTATTCTGAGTGATGAAATTCAGACAAATGAAACTGGCATGTGCTCCCTGCTGTCTGAAACACTGCTTTATTTAAGCCCTATGTAGTAAAGCTTCAAGCTCTTGAGGAACTCCCAATCACTTGTCAATTCTGTGTATCTTGGCCCCTGGGCATGGTGCGTGTAAGTGGATAATGGGCCAAGAGCTGTTTTTATTTAAAACTCTGGAATTCCCGCTTGATTCAACAGGAATTACACCTGTTCAACCAAGGGCAAACTTTGGCCCCGGAATTGAAATCTAAAGATACTGCTGCATCAGAGCACAATCACACCATGCAATCACAGCCTTGCCACACAGTTTTGTTTCAGAAGTATTACACCTACACCAGGCACACCACAAAGATGAAATAACAAAGTAGTAAGAAAATGAGAATCAGCTAGTTCTGAGGTTCTCCAGTCAATTTGACTGGATCCAGCTCTAATAAATATACCTGTTAAACATCCTACGTTAGATTTATGTGATTGCATTGTTCTACACCAATATAAAAGTTATAAACACTTTGCTGCTTAGAAAAAACATCTGCTGAAAAATTTAGTAGCTTAACTGCAAACTTTAATTGTATAGAAATGTTTAATACAGTCAGAAGAGTAGAGCTGTAGTTACAGGAGTGACCGTGTCTGCATAACACTTCCATCCTTTCAATTAGCCCTGAAGGTAGACATCTGAGAACAGAAAAATTAAGAGAGACTTAAAAGATTTGCCATCATTGCCATGATTAAGCTCCATTCATTCTCAATTTTTCAGTGTTTTCCTGACCATCAAAGCATAAAGGCAAAGTCTGAACTATTTAGGGACTAATACAGCTCCAGATTAAATTAATATCTACATTATAGCAGCTACTTACTGTGACTGTCAAAAGTTAGTCTTGCCCCAGAGAGAAGGTACAAAGAAAACAATGGAGGGTCTTCTGTGTGAAACCCTGAAATCAGATACTAATAGTCACGCAGAGTTGTACAGATGTAACACAATCTAACCTTTTCATGTTTAGACTAAAGCATTTTCGTTTAACATTATACTTAACGGAACAGCTTTAAGCCAGCCACAAAGAAGTGACCTGGCATGTTTTGACTATAATAAGCATTGATTCCATGCCTATAAATTTTATAGTTGAATCAATTATATTCGTTCTTTATAGGATTAAAGAAAACGTTCCATTTTGAATGGATTTTTTTTATTATTCTCATGTCAGAAAGGAATTGAAGGAGAAAAAAAGAAAAATGCATGTGCAATGCTAAAATTATCAAGAAAATGCCTAGTGTATTTTCTTCTAGAATAAAAGCTGTATAGATAGAATATCTCAGCCTGAAGAAAGTTCCACAAACACTGAAAATGCTTCTTATTTCCCCTGAAGTGAGAAAAGGACCAGCTGTGGTCTTTCACTTCCCAGGACAGGAGACGACACTCAGATCTCGCTGCAGAGGGGCCTGTGCCATCGCACTCAGCACTGAATGGCAAGGCACACAGTTTTCTCTCAGAAATAGTATACTGGGCTTTGGGGAGAGATCAGTTAAATTTTCATCTCTGCCACAAGCTTCCCTGGGCAACTCACCTTTCATCTGACAGTATGAAATGTTCAGACTTGGTGCTGTGTTTTTACAGTATGCCCAGTCAAATCAGTCTTTGGTGGGACTGCTTGAACACGGATCCTAATTATCTCTAACTAATACAAATAAATGCTGTTTATGAAATGCAGTGTTCTCAGTGCATTATGCCTGTTGAGTGGTAGAGGTGCAAAATTGAGCAGCAGGGAAGTGATACATCTCTGGAAATCTTTGGGTTTGTGGTTTCTGTATTTGGCCACTAAAGTTGTACATTTTGAAGTACTTTTCAAATTACTTACCATGCTACCATTATAAAGCAGACATATTGCTAGATGTTGGCAGAGAATCACTAAGATATCAAAGGCCTCTGTTAGTCAGAGTTCATCTGTCACAAAGCAGGGAATAGAAGCCAGAATAGGAGCTCTTCCCATTGAGCCACATCTCATTCTGGTGTGAAAACATCTACTTCACTAGGCTGAAGTGAGATTATGAAGTAGCTTGTGACAGATATCAACAACACAAACCAGAACTCTTCACAGTCTCCAAAACTCAGACAAACTTGTGTACTACAGTAGTCTTTATTTACAAGTGCTCTGAGTAAGGTGCCAGTCCAGAAGTGCTAAAGATTACATCATAGGTAAGGATTGAAATCATATCCTTGGTTTATTCAAAAGCAACTAGGACACAATTTATATCCCAAAGTTTGGGACATATGTTACAATACCTGTTCCTATGTATCCACACAAAATTTTGCTTCAAGTCAGTAAAATCTAATGTGTGACCCAAACAAAATCAGCACAGTGAGCAATAAATTTTCAGCCACAGGCAGTAAAATACTCCGAAAGCTCTACTGAGAGCTTAGAAACCTTTGGCTCTTGCTTGTAGGATATGGTGTGGTGGGCTAACAAACATTTTCACAGTAAAAATAGCCTTGAGCAACCAAGTGTGTAGTCACACCCTAGTGAGAGAGCAATGTCTACCAGCATGGAGGTGGGACCCATCGTGATTCCTCCTGCCACTGTCACCACACAAGGCAGTATATGCCCATGACTGCACAAGCATCTCTGCAGTTGCACAATCCCTGTTTTCAGTCCCCGTAATGCAGAGCAGTACCAGTTCAGAGGAGAGCAAAACATCTTCGCCCAGACTAGCTCAGCCAACCCTGTGAGGGATCCTCTAGGTCAATGACGGATCATCCAAGGAGAAGAGAGAAAAGGAGCCGTTGGCTGCTCCTTTGCAGTTCCTGAAGGCCAAGGCCTGGGGCAAATGTAATCATTTTGAGTAACGGAGTGCAGTAACTAATCAAGGTGTACTAATTTATGATGCTTGATTTTATAGTTCTAGATTAATTATAGTTTTTTCCCCTCCCAATTACTCTAAGTACCTGACAAAACAGTGCCCAAGCACATTTCCATAAAATGAGGGGCATGTGAGCAGCTTCTTTTAAAGGATCCATGGGAAGTTTTACATCAGAAACAGTAAAACATCCTTGGAGTTTCTACAAGCTGCTGCTAATGACTTTTCCACCGCATGCAGTTATTTGGACTGTGTTTTAAAGTAGACGAGAGTTTAAAAACTCTCTTCTGGCCTGAAAATCTATGAAAAAAACCTGATGTCTCTTTGCTTCCTTTGTTGGAAACATAATATAGTGCAGACAGTACTGTAAGCATTGTAAAAGTAGCAGGTATCAGGAGAGTTGGGAATCCATGAGTAGCTGGGAATGCTGAACTTCTTTACAGTCAAAACTGTGTATGTCTGAAGTATATCATTGTCTCTGGTATTTGTGTGAGCATGGCTGTTCAGTTCAAGAAAACACATATGCATGTATTAAAGTCCCATTTAGACAGTGAAATTTTGTAAATGCATAACTTTTAAGACCTGTTGGTGCAACAAGCATATATTTAAAGATGCCCTTCAAAGATTTCCTGAACTCAGGCCGTAAACTGTGTGCTAAGGTAGTTCTGACCAGGTGAAGATGGAGTCTCTTTGTAAGGAGCTTTATTTCACCCACAAATAGCATGCTCTGGTTTGCCATCATTAATAGCCTAATATGGTGAGTGATAATGTAACATTTCCCTGATTGTTTTGGTTTTTATTTTTAGAATAGTAGCATTTATATAACCGTCTTTGTAGAGATTTAGGGTACAAAAACCCCTAACCGAGGCTACAGCTATTAACCTCATGCGTTGTGTTTATAAAAAGCCACTTTAATACGGTGCTGTATAAAGTATGTATAAAAAGAAAAATCCATTACAACCAAGGGGATTTTCAATGAAGTATTAGCCTGGTAAGAGGGTTAACAAGGTTGGTGCTTTTTTTCCCTTCCTTTCTTTTTTTTAAATCAAGGCACAACTTAGTATAAGCAGTTAATGTGCAGTTTTGGTGCCACAGATTAAATTGTGCAGGCAAAAGTACTGCAGGGTTTTTGTAAAGACATATATTCAGTTCATTGATACATATAAATAAGATTATACCCTTTCCCCTGTATTCGCATTAGCCAAGACAAGTATTAGACATCATAATACAGAATGGTTATTCAGAGTTCACTAATTATGGCTTCGTATCTTTAAATGAGATTATAATATGGCCAGCTCTGGATCCTGGTACAGCCTGACTGAGTTATGCTGTGACACTTGGAGGCAGCAGAAAAATAGCTTGGAAACAAGTTCACAAAATATTTCCATATCAAGTTGGTAAGAGAGTATGTGTGCAGAGCAGGAGAGAAAATGGATCTTAACCTCCTGGTTGTAAACAGTTGCTCCAGAGCTGGGATTTCTGATGCTGGCAGCTGGCAGTGCAGGTGCTGAAGGTAAATAATAGCAGACTGCATTAAACCTGCAAGTGAGGAATCGAGGGTGGCTGCCTCCCAAACACTCCCCCGCTGCTCCAGTAATAGCGGAATTTGCCCCTGCTGGAACGCTGTCAAGGACTATCCCAAGATTTCCAATTCAACTGAAGATGTGGCCATGCGGTTGTTATATTGGCTCTGGACTTCACTAGACCTTTCCCAGTTCTGCGCCGCCCAGGATGGCCTTCAGATGTTTCGGGAGACAAAGCTCTGTGCAAAGAGAGTGCAGACTGGGTGAATTTTTATTTTGTATGTGACTTTTATGGGGGTGATATCTACATATCATCCATTTTTCTTAGGAGCCTGTCAAGTCTCTGCCGCTTTTCCCATCTTCCTCCCTTTACAGTTCTTGAACACAGTCGCATCTCTGGCTTGCTGGATGGCAAAGGGCGCAGGGCATTGCAATGGAGGTGGCCGAGTTTTCCTTCCATTCCCTACTGAGCTACAGCCTAGCGTGCTTAACGTCGTGTGTAAATCACAAATAACATCAGAGAATTCAGTGTAACTGCTTCAAGATATGGAAGAAGAGAATCAGGCACTCCGTACTCCCTGCTGTGAGCTGCTGTATACTATTGCTCTGAGCTGTTGCTACTAATCATGCTTCACCCCAGAGCTGGCTGCTTTTCAGTGATGAATAAAGCTACCCTTGTGTCCCACATGTCTGTTCTGCTTTAATTCTGCAGAGCTCTTTGGAATCTTCTAGGATGAAAGGTGTATCTAAGTGCAAGACTGTTAGTTTTATTTGGATTTGGAAATAGCCTTTCTGAAAATAGTAACTAGTAGATGTCCTGATTTTCATCTGAGATAGAGTTAATTTTCACAAGAAGCTGGGAGGGGACGCAGCCAGGACAGCTGACCCAAACTGGCCAAAGGGATATTCCATACCATATGACATCATGCTCTGTATATAACTGGGGGAGCTGGCCGGGGAGGAGGTATCGCTGCTTAGGGATGGGCTGGGCATTAGGATCTGGGTGGTGAGCAAATTGCATTGCGTATCACCCGCTTTGTATATTCTTTTATTAGTATTGTTGTTGTTGTTTTCCTCTTCCTTTGCTGTCCTAGTAAACTGTCCTTATCCCAACCCATGAGTTTCATCTTTTTCTTCCAATTCTCCTCCCCATCCCACCGGGGTGGGGGGGAGGAGTGAACAAGCGGCTGCGTGGTACTTAGTTGCCGGCTGGGGCTGAACCATGACAGTAGATTAAATGCCAGACCAGGATGAGGCAATACCGCTTTGTACACAGAGAGGATTATTAGAAATATTTCTTTAGAATGATACTCAGAATGTGAATTACTCAACTTGCCAGGTTACTTATGAAACAGAAAAAGTTACAGAAGTGCTTATGTAACATTGTTTTTCCAGAAAAATAGGTGGTGATTTTTCTCAGCAGTTTCATGTGCTAAATGGACTAACATCTTGCAAAACCCCCTCGCTGCTTTTCCTTGCAGAACTTCTGTAAGCACACACATTCAAAAGCATATCCATGCGTAACAAAGAGCAATCTCAGATGTTTTAAGTAGGCAATTGGATACAAGAACAAGCTTGGACTATTTGATGGGTGAGAAAGGTCAGTTTGTTTTTAACTTCTCTGCATATAAATCATCTATAAAAAGTTTATTTTGCAGATGTCTTGAGCAGTACAAACAAGCAATACAAAGTTCAGGGATTTTGGGGCTGGGGGGAGGGGGGAAGTGGGCCAAAAAGGTCTCTTGACTACATTAATGGCTTCATCCCTGTAACCCCAGAGCTCCATTACACTGCTGTGACGACAAGCCCAAATTAACCCCTCTGCACAGCAGCAAAATGAAGAGGATTGGTGTCAATGCGGAGTGACTCCTGCAGTGTTCACCTCTCCTGGGTACAGCAATATTTATAGATTTGCAACTGCTCCCCCTGCTTTTGGAGAGACTGGCTGGAATGCTTAATATTTGGGGCTGAATTCTTCTAGAAATGTAATTATTATTTAACATAGAAGGAAAAAGGCTTAGCCAACTCAGAGTATTCACTTCTAGGCAAATATATGGGAGGTCTCTAGTGATAGAAAGTTATGTTGTGCCTACTATTTAGTCTGCCTAATAACATGTTCAACTTTGGGTACTGAGCTGACAGAGATCTCTTTCAGAGGGTGTATAATTTAGCCCTTCAAAACAATGCTTCTTGATACTTATTTTTTATAGTATTTTAAAACTTACTACAGAACAACAACAACAAAGAAACCCTCCTCCTTGGCTCCCCAGTAAAGCTCCAAGTGGGTGTTTATGTCACTCCTTTAATGGGCATTTGTATTTTATGCCTTATTTTTAAAATGCATTTACAGATTTCTTTCTAATTAAATTTTATGGGTGAATTTACTGCTCATGAAAGTGAGTGATTAATAACGCTGGCTCGAGTCAGATGTAGTGGGGTAGGCATTATGCAAACTTCCCTGCGTGGCTCTGCCAGGGCATCTCAGTCTTGACCTATTTTACCCTGGAGAGCAGGCTGGCCAGTCGTGTGACAGTCATGGCACATGGCGTGACTTTTTCATCACGTGCTGCCAAACAAGCTGCCAAGGAAGAATTTTCCTCTGGAGTGTCAGTGGCTGGCACAGTTCTGTTATTTCTGCTGCTGACATACATGGTGCCGTACTGGCACTAGTAACACCAGGAGAACCTGACTGGGAGCTTTGCGTTTGGCTCCCATGAAAACAAAGAGTAACCTTCCTGTCACTTGGAGAGGGTCTGAAACTTCAGTAACTGAATAAATTCAAGGTTGTAAATAATCTTATTGCCTTTAAGAGGAGAGGTGTCTTCTTAAAGTCAAGCATGTGCTGAAGTCATTTGTTGCCTATGAAAGTCAAAAACCAGCAGAAGCGGTAAGATGGGGGAGGTAAGCATGCCAAAGTCTTGAAATCAAGTCATTAGAAACTAGAAATCAGTATATCACTAATCTATTTATATTAAAGCATACCTTAGAAATGCAATTAATAAGTCGTTAGTCTTACCTGCTGTTCCTTGAGAGTCCCATGTTTTTCATGTGTTAGAACAACTCAAGGCAAATACTAAGCCATTTATGACAACATGACCTGAAGCAATTACAGGAATAGCTCTATTTCCAAAAGCTTGCAATGGCCAGTGTATTTCTCCTTCCCAGTCCTGAAATGCATGTCGACTTTCATGGCTGTGATACAATTCTGAGTCGATAGTGTGGCACCTTCAGAAACCTTGCCAGTACCAAACCCATGAAGTTATACCAGCTTTGAAATGTAAAGATCTAAGCTTTAGTCAGTATGATTTTTCAAACCATAATCTTGAGTATCACTTGTTCTTTGACATCTTCTATCTCACAGAAATCCCCATCCCTTTTATTCATCTGGAAAGGAATCTTATCTTTGCAATGATTGTCACAACAGGGCTTTTCTAGAAAGCAGAATTCCCTGTGACAGCTGTTCCAGTCTTTCTCTCCCTACTTTTAGACAGTGGGCACATCCCTCAGCTGATACAATCTCAAGTAGCACTATTAGTTAAACTTAAATTTTCAGTAGCCAGAGTTTAGCCCCAACCCTTTAAACATTTCTTTCAAATACACTTTTAACTGTGACAGCCTTTAGCACATTTCATTTCTATGCCTGTAACCTTTTTGTAAAATGGGCCCTCTCTTCACCACATACTTCCTATTAGCAGTGTTGCCAGCCCTCTCAATACTCAGTGTTTACACGTAAAGGCTTGGCTTTGGGATTTGCATGAAGACATTAGAATAATAATTTTCAGTGCTTATATTTAAAAATATATCTCTCACTACTGTGGTTATAAAGTTTGGACATGTTTCTTAGGACAAGAAGGCAAACAGACATCCGTAAATATTTACAAACTTGTAAGAGTTTATTTTTTTCTAAAAAGACATTATAATTCTGAGTCTGCTAAATCATTTCTTCAAACACTTTGTAATGCTGTAACAGACATAAATTACCATCAGGAGACAAAAAGGGCTCTGGACAGAATGAAATGATGCTACAATTATATGAAGAGAAATTAACTGCAGTATATAAATAATGCTTGTGCCACTTGACCAGAATTAGCCAAGCCTCACACAACTCATCTGGTAATGTTATTTGTTGCTCTATTTTTTTCTCCCAGAGAGAGTTCTGGTAGTCCAGAAAACTCTAATGAAAAATCCTTTGAAAAATCTAATGAAAAGACTAATGAGAGTCAATGGAGATTTAAAGTAATGCTTGTTAATATTGTGGGGTTAGACCAGTAAAGAATGGTTGCTGAGACATTTTTAGAAAATGGAAGTTGATCCAATAATATTGGTATAATTGATAGGTGTTTCCTGAACACCAGAACCAATGCTGGTACAGCAGTAGGTTGCACATGGAATAGGCTTCTGCAGGGTGACAGTCTATAATGGGATTTATATTATGGACTACACTTGCACTCTTAAAACTGAGTTGGGGTACTGAATAGAGACTCTTGTATTGCAAGGCTTCATATGGACCAGTGGTACCCTCTGGGATGTACTCACTGCATTATTTTCAGCACAGAGTTTAGGCCACTTCATAGGGAAGTGGCTATTTACATGTGGAAAATGCAGCAATGTCTTCCTAACCACAAACAGGATGTCCAGTGAATAGTTAATGTTAGGCAAAGTAGGCATCTACAGTAAATAGCAATGTGGTTACTGTAAGTGCATATTATACTTTTATATATATATATGTATATATATATATATTGCACCCACATTTTCTTTCCCCATTTAAAAATTTAGGCTTAACATCCCAGGTAACCAGACAGGATTTTTATTTTTAGGGCCTTATATAAATGACTGTCATATACTGCTTGGAATATATCTATCTCACAATGATTAAACTATAATCCACTTTATTACTCATTGTCTTCAATTTATTCATACCATGTTCTACAAGACATTTGTTATGGAAATTGCTTATGAAGAATGTTCCAATAGGACAATGAAATGCAGATTGAATATCCTAAGGAAAACTCTAAGTAAAAAAACTGACTGATCATGTAATAGGTTTTGTTTCCTGGTGAAAATTATGCTGTCTGCACTGAATGGCTAGGGGTTTTTAAAATCACTCATTGCAGAGGTCCATAAAGAACCTTCCATCACTCTTCCTCCTGGCTTTCACTGGTGTAAATCCAATCTAAAACCTGGTAAACAAGGAAGAATCTTCATGAAAGAATTTAACATTTGCTTCTTGGGAAAGTGTAAAGAGTGACCATCAGATGGGACTTTGCAGAGAAAATATTTACCTGCAACAGCATTGATGTCTCAGTAACTAGGAAGAGCATTCTCCAATGAATAGTCAATGTTTGGCTTAAACTCAAGTGGCCCAACAGCTAATTCAAGTTGGCAGGTTTTGTTGACCTGCAGACCTAATTATTTACACTCTCCAGGTATTGTGACCTTTAAAGAGCACATTTCAGATTGAAGTAAATGGATATATGCCAGTTTGCACCAGCTGTGGAACCAGTCCTTCATTTTACATCCTGTTCTTAAACATTCTGAGTCAAAACCAAAGTAGAAGGATTCATGGAATTTAAGAAATTTCTGGGTATGCTTCTGGATCCATATCCAGGACAGCTTGCCCCCTTCCTTTCCCTAGCCTTTCCTTCCATCGTTATGAGCTTCAGAAGATGCCTTCAACATAATAGTTTATGCCTTCAGAAAGGCAGACATTGCTGTTTCAGTAATTCGTATCTACATAAAGCGTTGTTTGTTGAGCCCTAGTCCTCTGCTGGTTAAAACTGGTGAAAATCAGGAGGAATGTCACTCATCTGGTTGCAAAAAATTGAGAATCTTTGCTAAAGAGCTCACCTAAGGAAGGCAGGAAGGAAAGAGGAGGAAGTAAGGAATATAGCAGCGCAGAGCAAGTAAACTGTAAAGCCAGAAATAGCACTTATGTTTTTTAACATTCTCTTAGTGCCCCATCCACTGGACTATACAGGTGTAATTAGGAGGCTGAATTAGGCTGTAAACTAAATCCATGGGAACTCAGCATCGAAGAGCTGGCCAGAATATCAGGAACAAAACTTTGTTGGAATTTGAAGGGCTCTTTTGCCAAGTTCACAGAGTGCTTGTGGAGTCCTTTGCATGTAGAGCACTTAACTGTGAAGCTGGCTCCAACCTTTAGATACTAACAGACATCTCATTTTTATCCCTTGAACACCTACAGTGAAAAACTCTGGAGAAATATATGGGTATTAGTGTGAAGAACTGCAGCTGTCCAACACGTATCAACTGGAAGTATGAGAAAGTACTGCATTGGTTGCAGAAAGTCATCAAATTCTGGTCAGGAGAATTTGATGCATTTTCTTACAAGTAATCACAGGAGGGCAGATGAGAGCATTACAAATCTACTTATTTAAAAAATGGAACCAAATTTCTAGAGTCCCACTCTTAATTTTGCCCATGTATTGCTATGATAGGGATATCTAAATACACCTAAGGACGTCAGTTTGAACTATGCAGTGTTAGCTGTAGAAAATGGCACACCAGAAAGTGATCTGCAGTCAGTGGAAAGATTTCAAGGGTTCCTGACTCGGTGTGTGACACAGGTTCTTTGAAAAAACCAATGACTAGCACTAACTGCAACTGTTGTATTATTTTTCCATAGGAAAAATAGCAGAAAAAAACAGATTTTGAATTTTAATTCAACATTCTGATATTTAGGATGGAATTTTGGATCAAAATTGGAGAAAGACAAAGAGTGAAACTGTTCCTTCCTCCATTTCAAGAGTCAGTAAGGTTGTAGCTGTGACAGTTACTTGGAAGAGAGATAACTGGCTTCTAATCCCTCTGATTCAGAGATTTAAAGCTTATCCACCAGCTTTACACTAAATGTTACTCTGGAATTGTTAGCTTTTTGTTTTCTTCTCTGATTTTTGCACATGAAAATTCAGAGGGTCTGATTTTTGTTCTGCAAGAAATGTTTAAGAGTAGGTGCTAATATTTAACAATTCCTACAAAATACAGTTCTTATTTTCTAGGCTGGATTTCCCTCTGGAGCTCTCCACAAAGCTGTCAGGAATAGTTTCTGCACTTTTCCATGCCAGTTTCAGCTTTGAGTGCACATAGGGCCAGGGAACCCAAAGTATACTGAGATTTCTTAACAAACACAAAAGTAACTTAGTTACACTATATGGGAAAGACAGAAAATATAAAAACACTCTTATTATTTCAAAGTCATATTTTTATCTGTTGGCTTTAAATTTGCAACCATGTGTATGAGGAATTGGGTGTGCCAATCCCATTAACAATAATGGGAGCAGAGGGCTTAATTCTCCACATGCTATGCTGAAAATGTGCCCCCTTAAGAATATTGCATGTGTAATTGATTTGGGTTATTTGTTTGAACTTGCCAAATGGATTTCTTGAATATTTGTAGCTAGTTTTGAAAGCACTCCCATCCTGAACCAGACACACACGTTATTAAAGGATTTGATTTGACATTTAACAATTTTGTATATTAATATTCCCCTCTTTTTCCTAAATCGACATAATCCTCCTAAATCCTAGCATCAACAGTCATTACACCAAAAGAACAAGATGTTGCTGGTGTCGCTGCGTTCCAGTATTGAGTTTTGTATGAGCTTGGCTGATTTGGACAGATTTATATTCTGCTATTTCCTGAACTGTGAGCAGGACCTTGCAGGTTTAGCTCTTTGAAAACATTCACATAAACAATCTCACTTCATTACTCTGAAGGAAATAGATTCAGTGGCATCTGCTAGAGTGGTGATATTCTGTGACACAGATATCTTTTTGCTCTCAATCCTGGCTAAATAAGACTCAACCCTGGGTACCAAGAGACTGGTACGTGATGGAGATCTGATCTCAGATGTAGTAAGCATTCATGTCATTTTGAGCTACTCTGGATTTCAGCTGTTTCAGGTGAGAATGATAGCAAGAAGCTTAGTTTCAACTGATGCAGTGATTGACAGTTCTTCCCATAGACAATGTGAGTTACAAACCAGAGTTCAATGTTTTTTCCCTAGCTTTTCCTCAGACTTTTTTACGATAGGTCTTCATTCTATCTCGCAACACTAGCGTACTTTTCATGTCATCTCATTCTATGATCATAAGTGATAAACTCTGTTTTGCCATCCTGCCTAAGACTGAGTATTCCATCACTCAACAGGTAATTCCATTGCAACTAATTGGGCTACTCAGAAAATTTACCCTACAGCTTCAGATCTGGGTGTGATGGAGTGAACAGGATTCACTCATCAAGTGACTCCCTTATTCCAGTAGGTAGAGTAAAGAATTAATGTTGGCTCTAATTTTAGAGTCACTAGCCAAAGCGGCAAGGTCAGCATAGCAGGAAAATGTTGTAATTTGCTGCTGGTGTAAACTAGCAGTAAATTTCTATCCCAAAGGACCAAGAGGAAGTAAAGAATAGTGACTCAGAGGTGTGTCTCTGAGTCACGAATGCCCTGGGGATTATCTTCAAGACAGTGCGATTAACACTCAACCTTTTGGTTGGAGGCTGTACCTAAAGGTACAATATGCCCTACGTGGTGAAGATTGATCTACCCATTCTGAGTCATAATTGCTGTTGTATTGAGTAAGGTGAATGCTAATCCGAATGTTGAATATGGTAGCACAGCTCAGCCTTTAGCAGAGGAATTTTTTTTGAGACATAAGAATACCAGAAACTTTCTGTGGAAGATACTTGATGCTTGCTTTTTTTTTTTAAGCTTTTGTCAGACACACTTCAAATCCAGGCTGAGGAGCATGGAATAAGTTAATTTAGATACTGTTGAGTGTTACTTATAGCAGAATCCCCCAAGGAGTGAATGAAGAACTATGTTTAGCACCATTCATTTATCCGAAGTGTTTTGTTCCAGTGTATCTAGCCTTATCTTGACATCGTAGTGCTTTCATAGCATCTCTCCAGGACGTATCTATGGCAAAAAGGAGAGAATAGCCAATGTTCTAGAGAAAGGCATGTCTTTCTATCCCTTCCCTTGTTCATACCACTCCTGACCAAATATACTGCACTGAGCACCTTGGGGAGCTCTTTCTGACCCCTTTTGTCTCAGTAGCATCTCCTTAACTTTTTCTGCTTCCAAAGCAAGTGAATTAAGTATCAGAGAGAAATGGGATGTGATCAAGAACATGTACTTTTAATAAAGAGATTTTTTTTTTAGTCAAAATATTGTGTTCTTGCTGATAGTGTTGAGAACTAGCTGTTGGTGTTGGAGCCTCATGGATCCCTAAAAGAATGAAAGTGGCAATCTGGCCATTAAATATTACCCCTGTGGTAACACACCTGACTTGGTGGTGGCGTAGGGCGTGAAATGGTGCAGCAGGCAGTGCTTGCCTCCATCCTTCTCCACTTTCATGGCACAGTTACCTAATCCATTTTCTGCCCTTAGCAGCTACAGCTCAGTATAAAAGTTACATTAGCAACTTCAGGCCAGATAATGGCTCCAGTGTTGTGCTTATGTAGGTCCCTGCACCTACTTCTATCAGCTGCCGCTGGCACAGTCACTGCTACAGAGAAAAAGGATTTCCCCTGCAAACTAGTTCGTCTGAGCCTGAAACATTTCTGTGACAGTGCTGGTAAATGAAAGAGTGATATACAGCAAAGAGCATTTGTGTATTACTGAAGAGACTGTTTCAGGGTTCCTGTACTATAAATGTTGAAGAGACAGAACTTCTTAGGAGGTGACACTCAGTGGTATTGTCGTATTCCATTCCACCCTCTCCAGGTTAAGATGCAGTACTGCAGTCTTGAAGGAAATTATTTCCCCTCTACAGTCAAACTTTTCATCTGGGCTTGCAGGTTTGACTTACAGAAAGCTTGAATTAGGCAGGAAAAGAGAGAACTCAGAAGGTAGGGAGTCCGTAGGGGAAAAGAATCTCCCTCTTGGATTTGAGCTGAGCTTAATCACTCTGTTAACAGCCTGTCCTTGGCAGCAGCATTACAGACCTGTCCCAGCTCCTGGGGGAGCAGGAACTCACCCACCCAAGCCCACCTCATCTCATGCATTTGCTGTGCAGGCCTGCAGCACCGCATCCGTCCTGGACCCAGCTCCCGGAGCCGGAGCTGTGCACAGCCAGAGGGGTCCAGCCCTCACCCATCAGCCCCCTCACTTCCCGCAGGGCTGCTCCAGCTACCCCCTCACCTGACGCCATGCAGAATCTGGCCCAAGGAGGGGTAGAGACCTTGCTGGGCTGCTGTAAGAGAGACTGCCAGGGTCAGGCCCACTGTGTGAAAAGGGAGTGAGTAGAGCAGCAATGTTGATGTTTTTGTTTTTGATCAATGTGGTTATTTTAAGATTTTCATGTCCCTAAAAACAGTACATAGCCCTTTATTACATGTCAACAGTCTGCGGCTTAGCTCTGTTAGCTCCATTGAGTTCTGTGCAGGTTCCATAAATATGAATCATATAGTGCACGTAAAAAAAAAAAAAAAAAGAAAAAGAAAAAAAAGGGCTGATTTATGCTTATTTATTCTGTACAACTACAAACATCTGTGTAGAAAATAAATATGGACACTGAAGAAAAAACCACTTCACCCTTTTTCCTTCCCCTCCATTATTTTTAAACCTTACAAAGGCAGGCCATGTGGTCAACATCTGGAATGTATGTGGGAATTATTCAAACGAGCCTTAGAGGTAGTTGCCTTGTGCCAGGCTCCTGAAGTGGCAAGGAGGAGTGACGGCTACGCTCTTGTCTACCACATCCACATTCCAGTCGTCTCCTTGTTGCTGGGTTTGCCACTGGTGTCCTACAGGCCTGGTGGAACATAACTCCACCTATTTTACATCAAGTATATTTTGCGTGCCTACAGTCACGTGGCCCACTACAGAGACCCAAGTCTGGCTCATTCCTGCAGCTCCC